>JABAJZ010013624.1:15892-61114 GCA_018857265.1 Termitomyces sp. T32_za158 | reverse complement strand
AGATCAGTCTAAGACCGAAAATATCAAAAAAGTAGTTAATCAATGAGTTGAAAGGGGCGTACCTTCAATGCCGCATCCATGCCAGCATATAAACTGACCCTCTGAGCATCCGGATAATCCATAGCCTTTTTGACAAGACTAGCCGCCATGACAAAGTGCTTGTAAGCTTCCGCAAGCTTGCCAGTTACCTCATGGTCTCTTCCCGTGAAATACTGCTTGAGTGCCACTGCGAGCATGTTATTAGACGAAGTTCCTAAGGCTTCCTTCCGAACGAGGCTTATCGCATGTTCTTTAATCATCGCCACGAGGTCTACCTCATTGGTTTGTACATAATCCCTCCTGTGGATCGCTGGAGCGGTACTCATTTGGTGCTTGTCCTGCAGCAGAATCGGTGTCGCCTTACCCAGCTGCGGAGAACCAAAACTAGGCAAACCTGAAGAATTAGACAAAACCGTGACTCCAGGCATGAGCGTATGTATGCGAGGGTCAGAGCCGCCAGATATTCAGCCACGGGAGAGATGAGCCGTTTGGACGTTCAGCTCCAAGAGGGCTGATTACGTAATTCTTTGTGGTTGCCAAAACCGCTGAAGGCGTCAGTTTCGACTTATGTCGATATCTTTCGTTGAGGTCAAAGTATTTGCAGACACGCTAGTTGGTACTTCGTTCTAAATACTTACAGTACGTTTTGAGATGAGTTGTGCTGCACTGGACCCGACGACCGTGCATTTCCGCTATCCACGCACTCTCTCCCGTGATATTACCAATTGCAAGAGACTTTTTCCATGGCCGAATTCTATTGCACAGGCACAGTTGAAAACATTCCGGAGGGAAGTCGGCATTTGCGGCCAAGCTTAGTGAACCATTTTCTTGTTACACGGGCACGTGAGAAGACGCGACTTACTTGATCGCCAACCTCAACACAACCAGCCGAGTCCGTGGTGATCACGATGGAAAATGCTGCAAAAGGAGGACAATATGATGTCCCGTTACCCGCACTGGACTCTCCATCCTTCCATGATTCTGTCGCTTCTATTGACGCAGCTTCGAGTATTGACTATATCAACTCTCAGTTGATCGCTCACGGCTTCGTTCAGTCGCCTGGCATAGTTCTTGGGAAAATAGCGAGCTCTGACTCGGAGCGACTTGTAAAATGTCTCTTGGGAATGTTGAGTCAACGTGTCGTAAGTCTTGTTCTTGTAATTGCAACGCTTGACCTTGATTGGGGTCTAGGAAGACATGTCCCGGACAGAGGAATTGACAACAAAGTTACGAACTCTTACTTACGACTATGAACGCCTGAAGTCACTGCAAAACGATGCCAAGGAAGCCGCCATAAATGCGGAGCAAGAGATGAATGTCCACAAATCACGTTCGGCGTGTGTCTCGTCTTTATTATCACTACTCAAGCACAGTACCTAATGTTCTTTATTCAACAGCGCTGCAAATCGTGCGTTACAGGCTAGCGAGACAGCACACAAGCAAACCAGTGCTGAACTCCAGCGCACTCGTACATTGCTCCAGGGCGTCAGGGCGATTCATCAAACCGAGTTGAAGAAAAAGGAAAAAGATATAGAACGTATGGCTGAAAAGTGGTCAAAGATTGCTGATGCACAGGCCAAACTCATGACCATACCGAGCGGCCTACAGTGTGCGAATGTCTCTGTACTAGCTGGCTCAGAAAAGATTGGAAATCACTCCAGTTTCCTGGAAATCGCATTGGAAGAGGCGGAGAAAGCGAGGAGTCAACTTGCAGCGGAAAATCATTCCCTTAGAAGATTAATTTTGGCTGCTGTTAATGAGATGCAGTCAGCCTTACACCATGTTCGACCGCCTACTGCTGAGAACGCTGAAGAGGTATTGGTATCCCTTGAGTCGGATAGTTGTAGGCCTGACTTCTTTAAATTAGCCCGCCCCTTTAACGCTCACGACTCTTTTCCCTTTGCACCCGCAAGAGAACGCTCACAATAAATTGAACAAGACCTTGAAGGATTTGAGAGGTACACTCATGACACTATGGCAAAGACCAATTGCTGAAGTCGCAGCACCTCGACCCGCTTCTTCATCGGAGAGCGAAGTTCAGCGGCTACAAAACGTGATTCGTAGTTTGCAGGAGGAGCTAGGTAGGTTGACTATATCGTCATCTCTCAAGTAACTAAGCCTATCCTTCAGAACGGCAACGGCAACAATCAGCGGCACAAGCAGATGAAACTCGAGCCATGTTTGACAAATTTGTGGAAGATCGTAGGGTTGTGACTGGTGAGATTGGTGATATGAGTGTGGATTCAATCACTACGCCACTGCGTGATGCGGAGCGAGAGCGTTTAGATGCAGCTAAGAAGGAGCTCGATCAGGAACGCCAAAAGTTCACCGATGCAGCCATCCAATTAGGGAAGGAAAGAGCGGAAATACAGGTATGCTTTCAAGCACAGAAATGTTGAGTGCATTGCACTGAAATGTTGTACAAGGCGGAGCGTATCAAGCTCATAGATGAGAAGCGTTCATGGCATGTGGATAAAATGCTTGCAGAATTACCTCCAACTCCACAACCCGATGAAATCCTATCGGCTATCCGTCAATCGCCCAAGAAATCACCCCGGAAATCGCCAGCCAAAGTTCGAGTGGGTAAAGCGGGCACGAGTGCTTCAAGGAAGGCAACACGCGTCTCTAGGCGTTCATCCCTCGTCACGCCTCCTAGGATCATCCCTTCGTTTGAAACAGAAGTTCTACCGCCATTACCTGCCCTATCCCTTAATTCCAAACCACTAGCGACGTCCCTTCTCCCAACATCCTTCGTACTCCCTCCACCCTCGCCACGCACTTCTTTGCCTACCCAGCTAGCAATTGTTACTTCGCTATCCTCATTAACCCAGGAGCAAGAAACGCCTTCCCAAAGTACGACCCCTCTCTCCCCAACGCTCTCTCCTGAGAATGCAGAGGTAATCACCCCCGAAACACCACCGCCTGCTGAACGTCTCTTCCCGGTCGCAAAACCTCTTGCACAGCATATGATTCATGCCTACTCTCCAGTTAAGCCCAGCCCTCTGAGCCGTATATTGATGTTGGGCAATTCGCCAGACAGCCCCGGGGCATTAAACTCAGGATTAGAAGACATGTCAAGCCTCGAGCCTGTCGTCGAGGAAGACGAACGAATACCTGGCTTTGAAGAACCAACAGCTCCTACCGTCCAAATGTCGTTGGCAGCTGAACTTGGCATTCCAGAGTCGCCCCCTGACAGCCCGTTGCAAGAAAAGGAAGTCAAGCGAAGCTCCGACAATCGTCCAGCAGTCGCAACTACGGCGAAGGGGCGCGCTATCAAGACCAACGTCAAGCGATTTACGGCTCAAGAGAAAGGCAAGGCAAAGGCTACGCGTGCTTTACATGTGTCTATTGGACGCGGCAGGTCCTTGCCTAGTATTGAGAAGGAGAACAGCAAGACTAAAGCGGAGAATGAGGTACCTATGCTCCCGCCAAGGATATCTCCGCCTGGAACCACGGGCGAGAAGGTTGTAAAACTTCCACCGAAACTCAATAATGTTTCGACATCGCGCTCGCGACCCACGGCGAAGCTTCCTCCGCCGGCAAAAAGCGGACCTCGGAGGGTTCTTGTGAATAGCGACGAGGCACCTCCTGTTGGGAAAAGCTGGAGGGGCTGATTAACGACAGTTCCTCATTTCTCCTTGTGTTCTCTTCCTGTAAAATCCCCTGCTTTGTTTATACCGTTTTTGTTATTGTACGTATCTAAATCTGTTTACTGGCAACAGTAAACGATATATAATCTAAACATACGCCTGACCCAGATGATGAATCCCATTCAACCCATTTGCCTGCTCGATTTCGAAATGACACCTGTGGCACATCCAACGCGTATAATCGCTCGAGATGTGTGAACCGTTGCTCAGTGACATGGGGTAAAACGAAGGAGAATGTTGGGAATGACAGCGATAACACTCGGGTTCGGCCGCGGGAAGCTCCGCTGGTGGAAGAGTGTTGACGTCGCCACGAACCTTCAGTATCTGGTCTAGACGTCGAGCTTTACGTAGGAGGGCATGAGCTTGTCCCACAAGTGCCTGTTTGTACGCGTGGCAATACACTTGAAGAGCAGTCTACAAGAATTTAGGTTCCTCCGCTATCGGAGATAAAATGATAAGCTATACCTCACCACCTTCGTTGGTCTCACAGATGTCGTAAATGTCCCGCTTGGATTGATCATGGTCCTTACACGAGATGATGGCACTCATGCACCCATGTTCGCCTTTAAAGGTCGTCATGATGGTGGTGTCCCTACGGCTGCTTTTTACCTTTAAGTGCGTGAGCCGAGTGATCTCTTGCAAGATTGAAAAAAAAATTACGGGCTGTATCTCAAAACCAAATCTATGACCTTCATTCCAGGCGCAAGAGGCGTGATACTCTCTTGCACAATCATTGCATCGCACGACAGATCCACCAGGTCTGGTGCAGATGCTACACCTCTGCGGTCAAGCCGCGAAATCAATTCCCTACAAGCTGGGATACGAAAACGCCAAACTCACTGTCACCCAACGATGTCGAGTTATGGTACTTAGACCTTCGACAAGTCGGAGCTTAGACGCATCCGTAAATGTCAACTCGTTGGTGAAAACGGCACACAAGACGTGCACCCAACCCTGACCTTCAGTAGGTTTGCACGCACGAAGAAAAGAATCTGAGGGTGGATAAGGGGTGATTTTCCTCTCCTCTGCAGTCGCACGAGGACACAGGAGGCAGTCAGGAATCTATGGCGAGAGGTCGCAACAATCATTTTGACGAGATGAGAGAGTTACTTACCACGGATGCCTCAAGCGTTTCTTGGTTACGACACAACTCGCATGTCCATTGCTCCAGCTGAGCGGGATCGGCGATTTCGCCACATGAGCCTGAGTATAGATTGAATACAACTACAACAGTATCGACCACATGCTATGAGCAACTCACCAGCATGGACTCGAAGTTGACAATTCTTGCATTGAAGAACCTTCCCTATTGGACCATTCTTCATGCAGGCGAGACACCGAATCTGTGGCACGTTGCTGACAACTGGCGGAGGGGTTGACGCTGCGGATGTGGACGTCTAGAAGATGATTGGTGAGGAATGCGTTAGGAAAGCACAGACAGAACGGTTACTCGGGCTCGTTTTGCCGAGGGTCCAACGAGGGGCGTGCCCTCCCGTTTGTCTAGTCTTGACTTCCCAGACGTAATTGCTTCGTCACGCAGAGGACGCACAACTAGATCTGCGTACTTCCTCCATCCAGTTCCACAGCTGTCACACATCATGTCACTTGATAGACCCTTGGGTGCTTTCCACCATGTTGTAGATTCTCGTGTTCTACACGCTGCACAGGTCGGTGGCTTGGAAGGTTGTTCAATGGTGGAACCTTCATCATCGGAGAGGCCAACTCTCTGGCCCTCTAGAGCTTGTTCTGGGCTCTCGAATTGTCGATGTTGTACTTTCTGACGAGGGCCACCCTTTACGAGGCGGCGATTCTCTTCCCCAACTTTTGTGCTGTTGAGATCTTGTCAATGATTCCAACCGGCCAGAAAAAGCAGCTATCAACCTTTTCCATAAACCAAAATAGCGCACCAGCTCGGGCATCTTCCTGCTCGGAATTTGCTCTTGCACCGCACGAAGCTCAGCTCCGTGGATCCTGATTGCTGTATCAAAGGCATCAACCTCATCCTCAGTCCACTCCCGGTCCGTATATAGTGTTTCATACTTCTTCCACTGGAAGATTTTCAGGAATGAGATTTCTGCATTTGGGGAAAGACGAAACCTTTTCCAGGCGTAAAGGTGACTTCATATTCACTGATGTCAATGGCTTCGCCGCCAGGGCAGCCTCAGAGAACCGTCGAATGACTTCTGTAAGCCAGTCGACACTGGACTGGACTTTTGGGTCATCTGTCAAGCTCGCTTTGCATGCTTCCACTTTATGGCCAATGAGATGTAGTATTCTGCCTAGGGATGAACTGGGACTTCACCTTCGGAGACTATAAACTCAACTCAGTAATTATGTAGGTTGACAGACGGATGACTAACCTTCTGCATCTGTGAGGGTATTGACTATTCCTAAGTTTTCGATAGTATTGTCACCTCCTCTTTCATCAGGTTCTAATGGGAGATAAAGAAAAAGTTTGTCCCAACAGATATTGATAATGACCTGAGGGATTAATATCTAATTCAGGTGCAGGTGCGACGTTGGCTTGATATTTCGGTCCATGACGAGTGGCAGTGCGAGGAAAGATTAAATCGTCCGGATCTGAATCATGCGGCATGCAGGTTAACTTGGACAGCGTAATCAAGGATGATAGATCTACCAAGGGTATCTTCTGCTACCGTGTGTTGTCTTTAAAATGACAATCTAAATCTTCATGAGGGAGACAGATCTTGGGGACTCACCCAAAATATCGGAACGGCCACATCTTGAAGTGTTTAACAACCATGTTTTCTTCCCGTTCAGCTTGCGATTTGTCCTTCCGAGGACGACCTCTCCCCCTTACTGCGGGGGCGTTGGTCTTCTTTATAACCGTCACAGGTGTGGCGTGACGAACATCATGACTGTCCACCTCCTCTTCATGTCGGCGGGAGCAAGGAGCACATGTCCAGCCATAACCTCTGGAAGGTTTCGCTGCTAAAGGTGGTTGTACGCACCGCATGTGAAAGTACCGCTTACACCGGTCACATTGCACCGTATCAGGGCTAGTGGAGACGTTAGAACTTGATCAGTGAAAATTGAGCCACATACTTTGCACACCACTCTTTACAAGTATCGCAAAGACGAACTGTATCGGTAAGGTCTGGGATAACCTCCTTCTCCGCCACGACATACTCGTAGCGAGATATCAGAGTTTCACGTATATTATCAGGCACTTTGGAAATCGGTATGTGTATCTAGGCGACTGACCAAAGACTCACAATTTCTGACATCAGTGGCTGGTATGATTTCAAACTCTTTTTTCACATAAGGGTCAAAGAGACGATTGAAGTAGAAGCGATCAGGTCGTTTCTTCCATCCTGACAAGTCGGATATTTTGTCTCTATGGACCACGTGGCACTTGCCCCTAAGTTGATTGATGTCGCACACTTCCGAAAATATCGCCGCTAAAAGCAAACGAGAATCTGTAACGGAACGGTCGCTGACGTCTCCAGGACGATAGTACCAAGCAAGCCGAACACGAGTATAAAGATAATTTTCAGCTTCCGGTCCTTTAGGAACGTCCTCCGGGGGTAGGAACTCCATTATTCTAGCGATCGAATAAGGCGTACCGTCCCGAACCGACCAACTTGGGGAGCAATAAACATGATCTGCGACAATAAAAGTTAGAGACGTATCCAACGAAAAGCAGGGATATCAAGATGATTATACCGTTTACTTTGACCTCTTCACCGTTTCTGAGAAAAACACGAGAAGGCATATAAAGGGTACTGAGCTTGAAAACTATTACAAAGGGAAAAATAGAAAACAAGTATACAGAACACAAGAGCGATGAGATCTTTTGATAGTACAAATTTGATTAGGGGAATCCAGTGGAAGGGGCCACTAAGCGCCTATTTGAAGTGAGGGTGGAAGGAGGAACAAGAAGAAAGGAGATTCACACTCCGACAGAGTCAATGGAAAGTAGTAAATTCGGTGTTGGTGGGCCGTGGCACAGTTGACGGAAGGCGCAGTTACCTGAACCAAACAATTCTCCTTGCCTGAGAATTTTCTGGTGATTGCACGTATGATTTTGATGGTTTCAGCATCAGTTTCAGACCGTAACATTCACAAACGGTATCTGCTTGCTGCTTTGCTTCCCGTAGATATGTGATTTGAGGCCACAGTAGTATAAGAATACTTGGTTGAGGACAATTGGATATAGACATCAGACAACCTCAACAGATTGAATTAACAACTCCGCATCTGTATCTCATGCAGATGATTAGCATGTGGCGAGATGTGACTGTAAGTCCCGATTGTAAGTTCCGATGGCATAAAGGCACGCTGGAAACGTAATTCAATATGTAATGACTTTCTGGACCTTGATAATAGGTGGTCCTGGGGACCGGGGGTGGTCACTCATGTATACCACTTCCAGGTCCACTAGTTTCGTAATCTCGATAAGTATTTACATATGTGATTTTTGCCACATCAAAATCAGAAAAACCCCTTTTGCCGGTGGATCATCGCGGATCGCGGGCTCAAATTGAAAGGGTCCTGCTTTCCGTCCTTCGTCTCTTCGTCAACCAGGGGTTTTTGTTAATGACCTTTTGGTCGTCCCATACTCAAAACTCCGGCCACAGCACACTTACTCGATGGACGGAGCAAGTCAATATGACTTCGCTGAAACCAGGTCGCGAGATGTCTGGTTCTTCGAACACAGGAACCGTTATTGCTGTCGATAACGCCTTACCACTTCCAGCCCTTTCAAAAAGCGTCACTCGACCGTCCGAGGCTTTGCATACTTGGGATGCTGTCGTTGCACTGTGGGCGAAGTTCAAGCGACGTCTTGGTACCGTGCAGGCGCCATCGAGCAGCTCGGTGATCGATGAAAGTGCGGAAAGCCATGTTGTAGACATGGCAGATGGCTCCATACAGAATGACGACGAGGTAGTCGACGAGGTGATCGTGGACCGAGTGTGGTCTGACGATTTCACCACCTCTGCAACACAATCAGACAATGCTGGGAGTCCTGAAAAGTCTGGTGGAAGTCATCTTGGTGGGCGAAGCGCGAGCGACCATGAGAGTTTGCATGGCACCGAGGGCGTCGGGGGCGTTCTTTCCATTAGCGTGCTATTTCGATGGCGAATCTGGCCAGCTATAGTCAGATTCTTTAGCTCGAGTTTTTCAGACCAGAAGTCAGAGGCTAATTATGCTCAGGTGCGACAAAGTTTGTTTGACATCTGCCTGTATTCAGCTTTGGTGCACAGGAGACTTGGTTTATCAAAAAATCACTTGCCTCTTGGGCTTCAGTATGGTTGATTCTCAATTGGGTCCTTGGTTGTATCTTTGCAAGACCTATTTATCAGGTTTTTGACCAGGTCGTATACTATGGAGTGAGTCGTAGGCCTGTTTTTACGCCTCGTTCGCAATTGATCACCATCCAGATTGCCCCGGCATTGACTTTACCTATCATGTGCGCTCCATCACAGAAGTTTCTCCGAAAGTTACACTGAACAGGCTACTGCTTCTCTAGCATTATGGTCGTGTACGATTGGCCCCGTGACAGAAGTAACATCTATCAAGTTTTCCTTACCTTCTCGATATGGTTGTGGTCAGTATATATACGTTGTTCGTAAAGCCTTACTCAGGTTAAATCTAGGCCGTTATATGCTGTGTTGTTCATGTCAGTTTTTCCTAGCTGGCCCGAATGCCTCTATAAGTTAATCATCCGCCAGCTATCTCTGTCCATTTTACCCCGATGCCCCGCATGTGCATCTAAGCTGTCAGAACAGGGATTTTATTGGGACGTTTTATTATACAACGGTTGGAGTTCATGCTCTCGTGACTGTCACCGTCTGATTATCACCCACTTCCAGGCGTTGCAGGCCATAGCCCTTTTCGGCCTCAAATTAAATCGTCTCCCGGCAGCAATCGGTGCAAGTACTTTTTTCGTGATGTAATCTTCTTTTTGACCATCACGAGGCAATGCTTTCTAACGGATCTGCAGTGCCTGCACCCTCATGATACCACTAAGAAGTACATGGGTCAGAAGTGCGAATATTCACGTTTTCTGCTGTACTCAACTACTCAACTGATAAATTTCGTTCAAGGCATGATCAACTTCTTCCTATTTCATAGTTGTGGGTGGCGCTCCTCCATATAGTAACCATTGAGGTGTTCAGCAGCTAATTGCAAACCAGTCTTGCTGTATGTCCATTACATGAGGGAAAACGCGAGTATACTTTTTGTATTCTTGATATCAAAGACTCATCCGGCATGTTCAGTCTGAGAGGCGGCTGTACACACTGCGCGATCAACTTAAAGTGCAATACAAGGTTAGTCGGTAACGGTGCTCTACTCATGGTGATCCTTATCTTCCGAAATCAGGCAACTCAGAAGGCGCAGGTCAATGAAAGGAAAGCTGCTGACTCAAAGCGACGACTGACCTCGTAAGCTCATCCACCTTCAAAGAGACATTCGTTTCTTATCATCGCGGTAGATACGTCTTTCATGATGAGTCATTGTTTTTCAAACACCTTTTCTCTCTTATGCCGCCTCGTGTCATTACAGGTGCGAGTTCCGCTCAATACTGCCCGTAAGCCACTTCTTCCAATATACAGCAGGCTATGACTTAATCTCTGCTCTTAGTTCTAGCAGTACAAAACATGGGAGCGTCCGGGACAATAGCCAAAGAGCAGGAGATTGAATTCAGCGCCTTGGAAGGCAGCTTGAGTATGATGTCAAAAGGTTTGGTAGCTTAAACTGTAGAGGACCATGACTGACATCGTTCAAGTTCTCAATGATATGTTGGACTTGTATGTGATGAGATGCGTACTGGTTTGTCTTTTTTGTTGACCTTCTCTCCAGCAATCGGATGGATAGTGGAAAATTTGAATTGTCCTCCACGGTGCGTCGTCATCACAAAGACTGATGTGATGAACTGGCACCGACTGACTTGCCTCTTTCATGCAGCCGTACGGATTTCATCATGTCATGCGATCGCTTTTCATTCCGCTTCGTTTGACCACCAATGCTCGGGGTCTGGAGTTCGAAACAGAACTGGACCCCAAAATTGACCAGGTAGCACGACGTGCAGCTTATGAGGCGATGGGTGAGAACGAAGAAGCAATCTGCAAGCACATGACCGAGCATCCTGGTGTTGATGGCATAGTCATTGGGGATGAGTCGAGGCTGAGGCAGATTGTCACCAATCTTGCCAGGTGCGTTTTACTGTTCAATAATGCTTTAATTCCATTGACATAGCAGATGGCAGTAATGCTTGCAAATTTACCTCTGCTGGTGGCAAATTGTCCATCAAAACCAAGCTTATCTTACCATCTAATCATTCGAGCTCTGTTGCATCCCTAGCGGCGTCCTCTGCTAGCCACCTTCCATATGGAAGTAGCAATACCGACGAGCATCCGCCTTTGTCGACTTCGCATCTCAGTCGACATAACAACGCGGGCAAAGCTCCGGGACTGGAATACATTGTTGTCCGCATTGAAGTCACTGACACTGGTCATGGCATTAAGCCTCGAGACGTCGTGCGAAATAAACTTTTTTGTATGTCCTCTCTATATCTGCATTATGTAAACAAAGCTAATCCTTTCTAGCCGCCTTTAATCAAACTGAGCAAGGCCGACAGCAGGGTAAGTCAAGGAGGACCCTCTATATGGAAAAATTCCTTTTGACTTCGATGTTTAGGTGGAAAAGGCTCAGGGCTAGGTTTGGCACTTGTTCGACAAATTGTCAAGCTCTGTGGTGGTCGGCTTGGAGTCCAATCTAAAGTTGACGAGGGCTCTACATTCTGGGTTGAGTTACCATTGGGTGTTGGAACAAAGACCTTGGGCAACTTCAACTGTCAAGCTTCAGGATATACGCAGCATTCTGATCAGGTTTTTACTTGTGTGAGGAGCAAGAATATTCCTTCGGTTTTGGAGGGTAGTTCCATGGCAATGGTGGGTGATGCGGCGGTGGCTTTTGATACTACGCAAGTGCAGAATGACTTGGGTCGTTCAAATTCTGCAATGCAAGGTCTCATGGAACATGGTAGGTCAAGAGTAAGGCTCAATACTCATTCATAACCTCCTTTTGTAGGTGGTCGAGTTGAATTGGTTTTACAAAGACATGGGTCTTGTTCTCCGGTCTTGACGCGTTCGGACCGTACAGATTTGTCAGAGAAAGACGTGGAAGAAAACAGGGATACAAAGGATAATGCAGAGAAGCCCTCATCCACATTTCAGACACGCTTCATTAGATCTCGCCCGACATCTGTTCCAATGCCCAGTGTACAGGTTGTCAACATCGACCCTCAGCCGACAAATGCTTCGAACGCTTCCAAGGTCTCTGACCCACTCGCCCATTTTGACACCGCCTACACCCGTAGCAGCCCGTCTTCGAATACTCCACCGATGACAGTTGAACCTGGACTGCCTGTCCTAGTTGTCGATGACGATCAAGTTACTCGCTCTCTCATGACGCGCCTACTAACACGTCTTGGGTGTCATGTTTCCACGGCAGAAAATGGCGAAGTAGCGTTAGAGATGATCCTTGGGCCTGCTAGATCGTCGACGCCATCTGCTGACTCTGGTCACATATTGGAACAAGGATTCAAATACGAGCCCGAGGATAAATATGCCATTGTGTTCCTTGATAATCAGATGCCAGTCCTCTCTGGGCTGCAAGCCGTCCAGAGACTACGGCTGTGTGGAAGGAATAATTTCATCGTAGGCGTTACTGGTAAGTTGTTTGTTGAACTGTCGAGCTGAGTCACTGAGTAATTATCGTAGGCAATGCCCTACCAGATGGTGAGTAGGATCCAGTTTTATCATGAATTGCTTTGATGGTGTGGATATAGACCAGCAGGAGTTTTTGGAGGCTGGTGTCGATCGGTATGGTCCGGATTTAACTGACTTCTTTCTCTGATGATTTTCTGGGCAGTGTATTGACCAAACCCGTCCATGAACGAAGTCTAAGAGACATGCTTGTCATTGCTGACGAACGCCGAAAAGCTTTATCATGCGATACGTCTTCGTAGGACACGTAAGTATGTAGATGTTTTTAATTCGGGTAGTACGTTTGTTTCACACACAATATCCCCCGTTCTACAATCTGGGTATGCTTGGGACAAGGGAAGTTTTGTTGATTACTTACACTCGGGCTGCTTATGCTCTGTATTGGGGTCCTGTCCAGCTGTATATCATTAGATAGAAATAGTGTATGCAATATAATATCGCGTGAGTCGTACGAAAGCCCTTGTCTTCTCCGAGTGTCGGATATAGCCGATCACGGTGTTCCCTGAACAGGACTACCCCTTACAATTTACCACCACTTTCCTATGTCTGTACCAGACGCGCTTTCTCAGCCGCCAATGCTTCAAGATGCCTCTCCACCTTCTACACCTCCGTCTCCCAGCTTAGGTCAATTAATTCCATCATTTCTCCCATATACGAGGGTGTTCATCTCTTCGATCTAGATTCTCAGCTCTCTAGGAAACGAGAACGCGAGGTCTCGTTGGAACCAGTCAGCACTACAAAACCAGTTGGTGTGCGTCTTTTCATCATTGTTGTTACATATGCGATACCGAACGTTATACAGGATGTTGATGTACCTCGAGAACGCAGGGATACACGCACGCCTGCAAAGAAGAACAGAACGAGGTTAGACCCCACTCAAGAGGAGAATGACGATGCGCGATCTAGGTCCAACTCGAATTCTCCTCCACTGAGCACCTCTCCTCCGAACGAATTGAAGATCCGAGTACGGCAAATTAGCCAAGGAGTTGAGGACATCAGTTGGCAGAACATGAACACATTGACATCCGATAAGGATATTGAAGCCGATTCTGCCTTTACAACTGTCACGGTAGAAGTCAAAAAGGACAACGACGAGTCTTCAGATGGTCCGGCGGACAACGAAAGTGAGTCTAATGACACCATCTTATAATCTCACGAGCTTTATTAAAGTCGTGAGCTCAGCGACTACGATAGAGATGGCAGACTCTGAGAGTGGCGACAAGAGCCTGAAACGCAAGTTATCGGAACGCGGTGCCAGTCAAGGACCGCCAGATAGCGCTCAGCCACCGCCCGAGCCTCTTAAACGGCCTCGCGATGATGATGAAAATAGCCAAAACCGACAGGAAGCCGAAAATCAATCACCGCCACCAGAACAAAAGCCTCCCAAGTCTCCGAAGAAAGCATCTGCTATAATCGTGACTCCTAAACTGGTGAGACTAGTCTGAAGTGCTTTTGGGTGGCTTTATCCATCATTTGTCCAGAGTGGATTCATGGCCTATGCATCACCGAGTTCCCCGTTCGCTGCAGTCAAGGGTCAGAATATATTTGCCTCAAACAAAGCAGCATCGCCTCCTCCCGCTCAACAACCGACACCTGCGCCACATAGCACTGTTATCGGTGGTATCAAGTCAGGGGACGTACCAAGTCCTTCAACCCCCGGCGTGAAGCGTACTGGATTTGAAGCATTCGCCTCGTCATCGTCGCCCTTTGCAACCGTATCACGCGCCAAGTCTCCTGTATTGGGCTCTACTTCTAAGCTGGGAAGGGCAAAATCTCCTCCCAGGCGCGGCAACTCGATGAACTCAAATGCTTTCTCATCTTATGCGAGTGGACTACAGAGCTTTGCTATTCCTCCTCCGAAGCGTGCTCGGGCAGGTACGCCTAGTCATGGCTTGGAGGGTAATCTAGGTCTCGGTGCCTCTGGCAGCACTGATGACGTAGCAGCATATGACGATGGAGACGAGGACGATAAAGACGATGAAGGAAGCTTTAGCGCAAAGCTAAGGGCTAGCAAAGACGATGACGACGAGGGAGTTCATCTGGAACAAGATTACATCTACAATCTGACAGAACAAGATGGTATGCTATCTGGAATCTCGTGAGGCATTGTCCCTGATGACTTACAACACTAGTGCTCACTGGGGAAGAAGACGAACAAACCATCCATCAAGTGCGAGGTAAACTGTTCTCTCTTGTCGACGGAAATCAATGGAAAGAACGGGGAACGGGACTTTTGAAACTGAATGTCAAGCGTTCAGATGGTAGTGGCGCACGCTTAGGTTTGTCCATCTGTTGAACAACGAAACTGCACAGACTCCTGACCTTAAAAAAGTGATGCGTAAGGAGGCGGTGTACGCATTACTGCTAAACGTGACTTTGTTCCCGGGTATGCGTTGCTCACTTGCTCAAGATCCACGATACTTGAGGATGAGTGTTATCGAAAACGGCGCGACTATCCATTATAATCTACGGGTAACATGACTCGTATTTTCCATCTATATCTATCACTAATCATGATGCTCTTTTACAGCTTGCCAATGCCAAGATTGCGAACGAACTCTTGGAGGAAATCGTTGCCAATATACCCCCAGCCTAGTTCCATTATCTGAATTTTGATCTGCCCTGTTTGTTGGCTTGGGACTATATTCAACTAATACTTTCACGTACATTTTCGTAAATCCTAACATAACATCTTGAATGATACATCCAAGTATTGTACCGAGAGCCTTGATCGGACCAGCGCACATGCAAACTGAAGTGGGAATGGAATGACACGTTTGCAACGTTGAAGGTTCTCACGAACTATGGTTCCCTCAACGACACGCCAGCGCTACTTCGAACTACATTATTCCTTCGCCGAACCCCACATACTCCCTCTCTGCTTATGCTGACCGTAAGAGCACTGTTTCTTCCTTTATCGGTCGACTCCGATGGATGACGTGTCATAGATCTGTACTGTCGTTTTTTAATAACATATGGACACTCAGCACCTCCTCTACGGAGGCCTCACACTATCCGGCGGAATCTTGATTTTTGTGAGTCTCTTCGTTGTGATCTCGTCTCCATGATGATTCCCTTTCATCCTTGTTCTTCGAGTCGCGGGCTTGTGCGCTGTGACGAAGACGATGCACTTGGGTCTGGGTTATACCCATTTCTGAACTCGTATTTCTCTCAATTCCTCGCAGGTCACTAATATATATCAGTTGTATCTAGCTCTGGTCTTCTGGTCGCCCGCACCGATAGTAACGCACGAATCGGAAAAGAAATGTCGTTCACATACGTCACCCAAGAAGCGCCTCCCGCTCGCGCAGCTCGCGGACCCTAGTTCCGTCGACTTGTCCATTGTCGTGCCTGCGTATAATGAGACTCAACGGTTGCCGCTTATGATGGCCGCGACGATTGCACACCTCGCGTCACAGAAGAAACGGACGTATGAAATCCTCATTGTTGACGATGGTTCCACAGACGGAACTTCGGAAACAGCACTCCAGTTGGCGGCTAAATACTCAAAATCTAACATACGAGTGGTCACTTTAGAAAAGAACATAGGGAAAGGGGGAGCAGTTCGGCATGGCATGCTTTATTCGAGTGGAGAACGCCTTCTGATGGCGGATGCGGATGGTGCCAGTCGTATAGAGGACCTAGAGGCCCTTTGGACAACAATGGATACACTCGCGCCGAGCAATAGACCAGGCGTTGTCGTTGGAAGCAGGGCTCATCTCGTCAAGTCTGAAGCAGTGGTAAAGGTATATTATCAGAAGGTTTTCATTGGATTCTGGGACTCATTGAATGTCTTGCCCAGCGCTCATTACTTCGAAATATTCTCATGTATGGCCTACACACCATCTTGCGTATCGTCGGTGTTGGCCACATTCGAGATACGCAGTGTGGTTTCAAGCTCTTCTCGCGTTCTGCAGCGCAGCAAATTTTCCCGGCACAACATCTTCCTACGTGGATATTCGATGTTGAGCTCCTTCTCCTAGCGAAACAGCTCGGCATACCTGTAGCAGAGGTTCCAATAGAGTGGCACGAAGTGGCGGGGAGCAAGCTGAATGTCATGACCGCGTCATTTCAGATGCTTCGAGATCTGCTGATAGTGAGAGCTAACCATCTTTTGGGTCGGTGGCAAGCCATTCCGACGAAGCCGAAGTCAGATTAGTGCAAGTCGGATGCGAGTTAGATGTATATAGTATATGTGCTTGCGAACAAAGATTCGAACATCGATCTTCGTGGCAGACGGCGATTTTATTGTCGTGGAGGACATCAACTGACCTCAACGTTGTATGGAGCTGTTGCCACTGAGTTCCGACGACTGGACAGGGCCTACTTGCAGGTCATTACTATGCCGGGCTTTAGACTTGCATATTTGCATGATAATCTCAAACCATATATATATATATATTTACGAATCAGATTTCAACAAGGGTTTTGCCAGGGTTTTCTACAGGTGACAAATAGCACTTCCGACATGTACATCTCTCGCTTTTTAACGTACATACATTTGAACATTTTCGGGATTCTTCGGACGACAGGGTTCTTCCACGCTTATTGCAAACAACACCATCTAAGTATGTATGACTTGGGCCTCGGGGAGTCGAGGCACGGCATGACCCGTACTTGCATCTCGCTTCTATCCTGTCCATTTTCTAACCTCACTTGTTAACGCATGGATCAGCGTCATTCCACAGAGTATGGGCTAATATGTCAATGCCGATGAGTCCTCTCCTCCTAATCATGTTGTGGCCGATTCACGATGATGACCGAGAATGACTCCGTTTATTTGTAATCCCATTAGGAATTGTTTCCTTAAGTCTTCAGCGCTTCAGCCACCGGATACCAGAAGGGTACTCTTTTTTACGGAGTAAAGAGGCACAGCCTTATCACACCATACACTGCTGGGGCCGGAACCTGTTTCTGTGGGGAAAGGGCCAAAAAGACCTGTCATCTATATCTTGGCCAGCTCTTCACCATAACACTTTTGTTTGTTCATAGACTTTTTCCATTAGAGATTGGTGACACGCTGGCAATGGTGTCTCTTTTTCACACTACCTCAAGGAAACGCTGCAGGCAGTGAAAGGTAACAGTCACAACTGCACAACTTCGGGAAAGGATCCTTTCGCTATATTTGGTCAGACTGACATCACACCCTTTTCCAATCGTCTTCGTTTTCTGTGAATTTCTCTGGTTCTGGGATAAATGTTGATGCTGGTCAACTACACAGCGGAAATCGAACAAATACCTGTGTGATTTCATTTGGATTCCATTTATCGTGTCAACATTGGAAAGATGAGGAAAGAGGTCAGCAGGCTGGGTGGTCATCCAGGTATGTTCAGCTGTGTATCATCTGCAACGTGTCCTACTTACATATTGAGATTTTACCTCATACGGTCAGTGCTGATCATGTGGTCTATCGGTTTCCGTCCTTCTTGATGTGGCACTGGTCGATAAACTTGATGTGGCACTGATTGGTAAACTTGACGTGGCACTGGTCAGTCAATTTGATGTGGCACAAGTCGGTATATAAATATATTTTCACGATGTGACATCCTATTCTGTCCCATGCTTAAACCCGCCTCAAGTGCAATACTATGTCACACATTCACAAGGACGCCACGGCCTCTCACGAGTTCATGCTTGCAAGGGCTTTAGCTATGTCTGTTAGGTTTTTCCTCCTGGACGGATTGCCTTCTGAAGTCTCCCTCGAGCATGAATTGCCGAGACGTTCTGTTTGTACTCCCAAGGAAGACTGCAACGACACTTTTGCCGAAGATGGCGGCTATGCTGATGCCCTCGGTCGAGACTCAAACCAGAGTCTTCATTTGTATCTGCTTTGTCTCAACCTTCAAACTAGTGTTTCTCGAGATATCTCTCCCAGTGTCCAATCTGTCGTGGCTCTTATGATTGGATTCTATCATGTCTTCAACTCTTTAAGCAACGAGCTTGACAAGATGGCGTTTGCAGAAAATTTTGAACGAGAACTGTAAGTTGTGCACATTTTTACTGCCAATTTGCTGAAGAAAAGAGCAATTATATTTGACATACAGTTCAACATGTTTGACCTCGGCGGAGGTCCTGAAATCCTTTTCAAACATTGCAAGTTTATCAAATTTCCATCATTCCTATTTCCAGGTCCAGAAGGACACGGACAAGGTAGAAATTTCAGTATATAATAGGGATGGCGAGGTCGCGATCAAAACCACGCTGATGCACCGAGGAGGTACTGTATCTTCAACATTGAAGTACCTTAAAGACATAAGTAATTATGTCTCAACTACATCTTCATTAAGCAAGGCTACTTTCAATAGATCGGCTCCCTTTTCTGACACTTAAATGACACAGGGCTCTGAGCTCATTCATGCCGAATACGACTTTGGATATCTGCTTTCTACCTGAGCGAAGGGATAGAGAAACAGAAGTATGTCACAGTGCATAGTGTGGCGATTTGCACCTCTTACATAGAACTGAAGTTCTTCGGCTTTGCCTGAGTATAACTAGTGTCCCCGAACCTTCCCGGTATGTATGTATCAATCCACCTCCACAAAGTTCCCATCGGCGGATTGCAGGGCATTGTAGCTTAGAATGATCTCTGTCAGACCACTTTTATAAACCGACTAAATCTCGAAAAGATTATATATATATCTGAGATGGTGGAGCCCGCGTCCTGCACCAGGAACCCACCATGAATTCCGAATTTTCCCAATGCAAAAGGGCTATTTCCTTCGTTTGTAGAAGCGGGATAGCATATTCCTTAAGCGAAACTAGCGATATGAAAGGCTTCTATAGAAACCTCAGGATATCATAACTCATCCAGAACAAATCGTCGGAATGCTTCCATGATATGTGTGTTTGCATGGTGTTCATGATGTTGAGACATATCGGGAGGTAGATATTTAGTGGCAGACGCATGCAGTGCCTGCCAATTTTCATTCGACAACCGCAAGCCTGAGCCACCGGGGTCCAAGTCCTTGAGGTATTGTAAGAAGAATATAATGTCGCAGACAATTTTTGTATAGGAAGTTTCGAAGAGATTTTTGCTAGTGTTCCCCATAACAGTTTGGGCAAAGATGGCGCAGGTCTCTAGAACGTCTGACCAATCTCTCTGGGCGACCGTAGTCTGCAACGTTGTGGCCGTAAAGTTTCCCAGCAGTATTCCGGCTAACCTCATTGACGGAAAATAGTCACCAGTAGTGTGGATCATGTCTTTGAAATGCTTAACGACTTGTTTCAAGCCAAGGAGCATGCGATCAAGTTCTTTTGGTGACGAAGGAGAGAAAAACCATTTCATAAATGCCTTGATGCAGGGGTATTCGTCATTGGTAAGTCCTTCCCCAGACATGTAGAAGAGACAGGTTTCAAACTTCGAAAAACCGTACGAAAAGGCTGCGCGGAAATTCTTGTCCAGTGGGGGCATAAAGACTTGAAAGGCTTGTTCTGCGGCGTGACGAACGCTGATGGATCCCCGATACTCTTTCACGTGAGTATAATAAATGCCTCGAAAAGCAACCTCTGCGCATTTCAGGCCAGAGCTTTCATGAAAAGGCACAGCTAGAAGCGCAAGAAACGGATCTTGAGAACAGAGGTCTTCAAAGGATCTATCGTATTCTACGTCGTGAGCCCTTCCGTCGCGGTACCATAGAAGCTTTGCTATTGCAGCCGCGATAGTGGGCTGGGGGGCATCGTGTCTCTTGGCTGCTTGAAGAAGTGCTCGAACAAAGTCAACTGTGTCTTGATCTTCGTATACGTAGGCTGAATTTCAATGTCAAACCGTTTTGATTACAGAGCTCAAGAACAACTCACATCCATACGGAAGCCCCTTTGTCAAAGTAGTTGCGATACTGGTGGCGATGGCAAGATTTGCTCGAGGGGAAACGTCTGTAGAAAGCAAGTGAAGGAATGCACGGATTTCTTCTTGCGTAGCAGGTATCAAATTCATGAATTTCCAAGCGAAACATTGAGGCACAGACAATCTTCGTTCCTCAATCAACGATGGAATCGCGGCAACTGCCTGATCCACAGCGTCATCATTGTGTGTTGCACAGATAGCAGCATAAAACCGGTAATGGATTTCATTAGACAGCGATGGTTCGGTATCGCTCCATGGATACATGGGTTCACCGAAGGTAGAAGGCGGGTCTGAATTGAGTGGTTGAATCACTGTCCAGGGTTCAGCGAAATCGTCTTTTGTATTATCAGCCGAGAGCGAAAACAGTGAACAGACTTGCAATCTCAAATTCGCTAGTCCAATGAGAATAGAAGACGAATACTGAAGATGATCAGAGACAGTCATATATGCAGTATATGCACCAGCAGCCGCAAAGCAAATACATGCGATAACTCCAGCGACAAATATAGGCACAGAAGAGGAGGAAAGTGGGATCGAGGCAGATATTAGGGTATCAAGAAACCCAACAAGGAATAAGAGAACTGGGGGAGCTAGAAGCTGCGGCAGTATTTCGATAGTAGGGCCCAAAGAACGCTGAGCGCTGGTCCAATTCTTTTGAAAGTCACCAAGATTTAGGTACGCCTGCTTATGACGAGAACGTAAAATTTTTCCTACAAATCCTCGCATCGTGACAGCAAGGCAAGCAATGGAGATCTTCATTGAGAATCGTCAGCGCACGCGTAGAGTATTAAGCAACATTGCTTCTATCACTTGATCACTTACACTCAAGACCAACGCTAGCGACCAGTAAAAACAGGCGCGAACAGCTGAACCTTCAGGTTTGAAAGGTTCTGGCTGTGTCATGTTAGAAGATATAATATCCGCTTTGTGGACAAGCAGGACGACTTCGATCAAGTTGGCGATGAGTCGGTTCGTTTCGATGACTGGATCCTCTGAAAGTCCGGTCAGCGCTTGAACGAAAAACGTGGCTACGATTGCAGTAAACAAGGCAACCTGAGAGTATGCCGTCCAGAGATCGATCAAGAGGACCGACATTAGAAAAGGGCAACGTACGAAGATGAGCACAGTATCCAAAGTTCCGCGCCATCTGTCAATCGCAGGCTGTACAGTTTCAATATAGTCATTCAGAAGTGGCGTCCAAGCCCTCGAACTCGTAGTCTGAACTGTTGGAAAGGGTTGTATAGCGTATACTGCAGTAACACGTAAGTAGACGCGAACACGCTGAAGAAAAAAGCATAGTAGTGTTTACCAGCTGCTGCTTTCTGCCTGTCGTCTATTTTCCTCAGGCTCACACTAATATCATGCATCTCTTCTAAGTACAAGACACGTTCATCAGTCTACTCAGTTTTAGTCAACACCAAGCCTACCTTTGATATTTTTCAGTCCATCCTCCATCACTTTTGTGTATTTCTCGAGGACTTTATCGATATCTACCACAGACCTAACAGAATTGGTTTTAGGACGACTCTGCGATTCTCAGTAGAAAACCTTGCATTTGTATATCCCGAACGATTTCATCACGATCTTCAGAAGCAGGTGCCACAGCGCTATTCATAGAGTCTGTCCTGATGGAGTGTAGGAGACGAAGAAGGGGTATAATCGATTTAATCAAGATGTCAAAGGGTTCCATTAATCAGGCTCAGACATACACAGTCTGGTTCTATCCTTCCAAAGTGAGAAATGATCTCCCCTACCGCAAAGAGCAACCTGTGGACCCACAGATGAAGAGGTATACACATGACATGTGGATATCCTCGGATGAAACAAACGACTAATGTTCGAAGAGCTTCATTGCACCTCATTGTACCAAGTATCGCAGTAAAAAGTAGTTGAAGAAAGGTTGGGATTTTGAAAGTCAAATTGAACGAGCGAGTGATGGTCAAACTATGTAGGAACATGGATTGACTCGGAGTTGTCCGGCTGTATGGAATTTCAGATGTCAAACAAAGGATGGCGTATTTGGTGTGGAGTTTGAGCAGCTGTACTGCAATGGAGGATGGGCTGGTCGCGCTGTGAACAATTGGTTGACAGCGCAGCCATCACTTCTTCAGTCAGTGATGCTGCGATGTCGACTACATGAGGCTTACCGAGGTGACTGCGAAATCCTGAAAACATTAGATAAGTTTCCATCTGGAGTTCATCCCAGAGGTTCGGGTGGAGGATGCATGGCAAGCGAGGACTGGACAACCCCATTGAGTTGCTAATCAAGATGAATCTACATTTGTAATGCGGGACGTTGACCCCTTGCATTGCATTTGGGATCATACCCGACAAGGCGGATTAGCCAGGCAGCAAAGCCAGCTTCTTCGAGGCTTGTCACTGTGGACTTTGTACATCTAATATTGAGACGAATACAACTCTCCCAGAGAGACCGGTCTTCTCATACAACTTGAAGTAAAGTTCAGATAAACCCACAAATAGTCCTTGCCAATGGCTAGAGGTCAGATGGATCTTGCAGGGCCAGATGTATTGGACCGCTGCTTCTGAGTTGTGATTTCGAAACAAAGCAGAAGAGACTTTCGGTTGATGCATCAAACAGTGATTTATCACAAGTATTGTAGATCCTTGGTAGCAAACCATGGAGGGCTATTCTCCAAGAATGGCGTCAGATGACAGCGGTCCTGTATAGTGGTTGCTGTCCAAGATCTATGTATCCAAACAGATTATCCGTTTCATATGAGTATGAATTGGGCTATCCGAAGATCATCCACCGAAGAAGACAGGTCATAACCATCCGATGAAACGGCATATGGTCGGTGCGGAGCATTGTGCCTCCGACGTTTTAAACCGCGGAGTATTAAAGAGCAAGAACGCCCCAAACAGTTGTGCAAGCTAAATGACATTCACCAAAGGCTCCTACATACTTACGTTCGTGTCTTTGCTGGTCGCGGGAGTATCTGGACAATCTACGGTGGGACAATGGGGTCAGGTCAATTCGAGCACCACCGCTTGGAAAGATGCTTAACTGACGACATCTAAATAACCAGTGTGGTGGGACTGGGTGGACTGGAGCGACATTGTGCCCTGTTGGATGGTATTGCAGTGTGGTGAACCCATACTATTCCCAATGTCTTCAAGGTACATCGACGGGCTCTCCGACAAGTACTATACCAGGTGGTGCAACTACCACCACGACTTCAGCTTCTGCTGGTACTGCCACCCTTGCTCCAAGCTATTCTTGGATCCGAGCGGTCGTAAGTTGTCATGGAATCTGTGATGTGAATGACGGCTCAACTCAGGAATCCGCAGGAGGAGCCCAACTTCCACAAGTATCTCAGATCGGAGGTTATCAATACTGCGTCAGAAGCCGTCCTCGGGGACCCAAGTACTGCGGGACAATTCATCATTACAGATGGCCAGCTCATTCAGAACGCAAATGGGATCCCGCTGTATGCAGTTGTCGAAGACCGTGCAAATTCAACCGTTGTCAAATTGAAGATGGACTGGTCAACGACGCCAGCGACGTCCGGGACCTTTGTCTTCAGTGGAGATACCCTTGAATGGAGCAACCCGGCTATTACGCGGCCGCAAAACAATGTCAGTACAGTCGAGGGTTATGGGGTGAAGTGACTGATGGGTTTTCAGGCTTGGTTGGTGTGTCCAGACGACGCAGGAAACTTGGATTTATACATCAACCTTGGGCCGTATGCCTATATGACGCCCGCCGGTTGCGCAGACGAGACTATACATGCGTACACAGGTTCAACTGCATCTGCATGAGGTTTAACAGAGGACAGCTATTCAGAGACCGCGCAGGAGTTGAACCATATCCAGCTTCCTAGACTGGGATGATGTTAGAGGATGTCGAAAGTGGATTTGAGTTCAAGGGATAGTTTTAGTTGCTAGCCAATTCAGAAAGTCGCGTTCAATGTACGCTGCTCATCTTCAACTCGAAAAAGTGATGTTTGCGAGACAGAAATTGTGATGGAATGTAGTTTTGACTAGTGTGAGATACGATCTGCATGGCTGCCTGAGAGAGACGCTGAATGTTGTCATTACAATTCGAGGATATTTCCGAGAAGTCCGTCGAAATCTCACCAACTCCGACTCGGACGCGTCTGTGACAGACTCTATGAGTAGCACTCGCTTGAAGCGCAAGTTGGCCGACCTCGGCGTCAACACGTCCAGCGCCAAAGCTAATGAATCTTTCTGTCTTGTACTGTAAACTGTTGACCCTCCTACCGCGCGCTGTCTCAATTAGTCATTGTAGATTGGAACACCATTACCTCCGCTTGAGAAATCCAAGGATACGGGAGAATTTGTACCTCTCTGGAAACAAGAGGTGTGCATATACTTTATTCAATTGTAAGCATGAATCAGACCCGCTCTTTCTAGGTTAGAGATGAAAAGGGACGGCGACGTCTACACGGGGCTTTCACGGGTGGATTCTCTGCTGGTTATTTCAATACAGTTGGATCTAAAGAAGGTAACGCTACTATCATCACATATGGCATATCTAACGTGTTACAGGATGGGCTCCGTCTACATTCGTCTCGTCCAGAGGAGAGAGGGCGAAGCAAAAGGCTGCACGTCCTGAAGACTTCATGGACGAGGAAGATCTGCAAGAATTGAGAGACAGCCGGAAGTTGGTGGACACCACGGATGAAATGGACTTTACTGGCGGCAACAAAGAAACTGTTGACGAGCCCGAGAACGAGTGAGTGGCTTGTCTTGTTGAATGTTATTCGACTCATCCTATCCTAATGTTGCAGTTCGATCACCTCTGCCCTCCAGACCTTTCTTCTTCCTGCACCCACCGACTCTGCCGGCGCACGAATACTGAAAAAGATGGGTTGGCGAATGGGCCAAGGCATTGGCCCGCGAATATCGCTGCGTAAACGAAAGTTGCAGGACCTACAGTTTTCTTCTGGACGCGTGTCCAGTGAAGTTGTCAACATACCAGATGACGACGAAGAAGCCTCAAAACATACTTACGCCCCTCGTGATACCCCAATTCTAGTAGTCGAGCGGAAGGACAATTCTCATGGACTGGGTTATAAACCGGGAATGGGACTGCATGAGAGTGTAGGTGGAAAAAGTGGCTCTGGAGGTACCAAGGAGCCTCGTATCTCTGGTATGTATTTTTATTGGGGGATGCCTTCTCTAAGATCATCTTCTTAGCTGGTTTTGGTCTTGGGGCGTTAAACGACGCTGATGAAGACGATCTGGACGTATATGATGGAGGCGCCATGAGTAACAGGCGACGCGAAGCTTACGATGTTACTGAACACGAGAAAGATGATACAGTGACTATCGGTGGGAAGTCAGACAGACAATCAAAAACCTCAGTCGTGAGCTAGCTTTCTACTACGTCTGAAAATTCCACATACTCATGTATCAAAGCAACCAACCGGGTCTGTGGCCTATTTCCGGGATGGCCAAGCTGTACTATCCGGCTTCATAATTTCACAAAAGCCCGTTTCAGAAGATCGCTGGTGAGTTTGCTACATCACTTGTATTTCTACTTTTTCTGATGAATGACAAACAGGTTTCCAATACCAGACGTTCCGACAGGTTGGAGACCAAATCCTCGCCGTGTCTGGGAGAAGGACAAAGAAAAGGAAAATGTTCCGTCTACTTCTCGGAATGCACCAAGAGGCAGAGACTCGAAGATCACAGCGGACGAGGTACGTCCAATTACCCATGTTTCGCCAACGTTTTCTCACGTTGTGATATAGCGAGGAGCTATGCTAGGCGAAACCCCGCTTCCTGCTGCTCCCCGCTCAGTTTTCGATTATCTATCCAAAAAAGATCGTGAACGACTGCAGAGTTTTGCTGCAAACAGAGGCAACCTTCCGTCCTCCCCCGATGGCTCTACGACAGCGCCTTCCGAGACCATCAAAACTCCACGTACAGAACCACACATCGCCGAAGCTGCGCTACGCGGCTTCCAGCCTTTCACCTCGGATCCCGTTAAACATTCGCGCTACAACACTTACCTGCGATCGCAAGTCGGGTCTGACGCCGATCCACCATTACAGCCGCTTCCCAATCAGCATACGGACGCGTTCAACAAAGAGGTCGAGGACTACGCCAAGGCCGCGTTGCTGTTCAAGCCCATGTCCAGTGCGATGGCGGGGCGATTCACAAGTGCAGCCGTAGTGGAGACGGGGCCGAAAATGCACGAAGGGCTGCACACGCCCTCGCACGACGAAGAAGAGTCGCGGAATGAGGAGGGAGAGAAGAAGGAGGAGATGGAGAATCTTGACCCCAAGGCGCATGCTGCGCGGGTGGGCATGTACGGGCCGTTGACGCGCGAGACGAAGCCGTGGCAGCCTGCGAAGCTTCTTTGTAAACGCTTCAAGGTTCGGGACCCTAATCCTGAACCGGAAGTGGTAGTGCCTACGCCTGCTGCCGCTGGGTCTAACTGGCAGCAGCCGGACATTGCAATGGCGTCGTCTAGTAATGCAGAGGAGACGGGGTCGGGGTCTGGAGGTGCGAATATGAACGACAGGAGTGGGCCAAAGGACATTTCGAATATTGGACTGGGCGAGGACGATGATCAAGGGCGGGATACGCTTACGTATGAGCGGCCGACGATGGACGTTTTCAAGGCCATTTTTGCGAGTGACGATGAGGATAGCGACGACGAGAAAGATGAGGCGGAGGCGGAGGCGGAGGAGGGGAAGGAGCCAACTCCTACTGCACCCGCGTCAGGTTCTGAACCTCCCCCGGCGGCTGCTCCGCCGCCTGTTCCTGCCGTCACAACAGAACCTGTGGACCTCAGCTCTTTCAAGCCGACGTTCATCCCACGCGAAGGAAAGGGTAAGAAGAACAAGGACGGCGAGAAATCCAAGAAGGAAAAGAGGAAGCGGGAGAAGGAGAAGGAGAAACGGGGTGTGCTTTCTTTTGCGCTGGATGAGGAGGGCGGGGATGATATGATGCCGGCGCTGCCGCTACCGAGGGATCGGCCGAAGAAGAAGAAGCAGAAGAAGGAAAAGGAAAAGGGGACGAGAGGGGATGATGAGGGGATGTGGGTGGAGAAACCTGCGCCGGATGCGGTGAAGGGTTTGGTTGTGGTGCCTCGGCATGTGGACATGGAGAATGACCCAGATGCTGGTGGCCCGCCGAGGGGGAGGAAGAGGGCTGTGGATTTCCTGTAAAAGACTCTGATTTATCCTACATACTGGAGTTGAAGAATCTAATGGATTTCTTTTGAGGGGTCGTGCGTGGCGCACATATGTAGTAAACCCAATATCTACCTCGAATCACTCTACTCTTCCTCCTCCTCCTCCTCCTCCTCGTCCTCCTCCTCGTCCTCCTCCTCCTTCTCACTCGGCCACTCCTCCGCCGCGTCATCCTCACTCTCCTCACCCTCACCCTCACCCTCGCCCTCCCGCTCCTTCCTCTTCTCACCAGCCAGCACCTCACCACCATCCGCGTCCCCATCCGCAAGGGTCAAACACGTCAGACGCGTGCCCTTCGTATCGTACACCGCCACGGGCGCGATCTCCACGACCTCCTCGCTGGCGCTAGGCGGCGGGACCATCGCAAGGTCGTACACATGCACAAACCCGTCGGAGGACACCGTGCACGCGATGGTCGTCGCGTCGCGTGACGACACGCCGGCGGGGAGCGCAATGTCGAGTGTCGTGACGGCTTTGACGCTGCCCCGCGGGGGTAAGTGGAGGTCCTGCGAGGAGATGAGGAGAGAAGTACGTACCGGTTCTGATGCCCGCTGAGCGTCGCAATGCGCCTGGGCGGGTTTTCTGGAGAGGAGATGGCGTAGATGGTGACGAGTTTGTCTTCTGCGGCTGCGAGGAGGAGCTCGCCGTCCCCGACTACGCGCCGGCAGAAGTGGACGTCGTGGAGCCGCGACGGGTGGGTTATCGTGTGGAGGACCTCCATGCTCTGTTAGATTTCGTTTTTAGCAGTGACTTGATTGGGAGAGGTGAGACGACGTACGGTGGTGTACATGTCTATCGTGGTGCCGGTCTGAACAGCGAACAGCGAGCCGTCCGTCGACCAGCGTACGACCTCGGCCTCTGCACAAACATACGCGTCAGCCGGTGAGAACCCGGGGAGAGGTAGAGGAGACGCGCCTTTTGTGAGCTTAGTGCTCGCGCTGCCGCGGCCGCGCATGAGGTCCCACATGCGCAGAGCGCGGTCGCGGCCGACGCTGAGCGCGACCTTGCCGGTGGGGTGCACGGCGACGGAGTTGACGCGGCCCTTGTGCCCCCTGAGCGCGCGTAGGACGCTCCAGTCGCGCGCGCGGAAGAGACAGAGCGTGCCGTCCTCCGAGGCGGAGAGGAGGTGCGAGCGCGAGGGGAACACGAGGTGCGTTATCGAGCCTGTGTGGCGTGGCGTGCGGGGTCAGTTGCGCTGCGCCACAGTGAGAGAGACGCACGCACCCTCGTGGTGCATGAGCCCACCGACCTCTTTCCGCCGGCGCAGGTCCCATACTTTGACGATCTCGTCTGCGCTGCCGGTGGCGAGCCACTTGCCGCCCGCGGGTGATGCGGCGACGGCCTTGATGCATGATACGTGTGCGGGGAAGATGAATATCGGTGTGAGGTCGACGGTGTATGGGCAGTCGGGCGACGACGACGGCGGCGATGGGGAGACGGTGCCATGGAGACCGTAGAGCAGCTTTTCATAGGATCCAGCGACAATCTTGAACGACGTGGGCAGCACGCGCCGGGGCGCTTGTCTTGTCGTTGGTTTCGTGTGTGGCTTGGGGTCTTCGTCGTCGTCGTCGTCGTCGTGGTCGTCGTCAGTGTCATCTCCGTCGTCGTCATCGTCGTCTTGCCGTCTCTTCTTCCCTTTATCCACAATCTCCGTTCTCTTGCCAGGCCTCGGCGATCCCCTGGGTTTCAGCTTTGGCTTCGACGTCGCCACCCTCGCCTTCTTCGCGGGCGGCCCATGCGCGCGCTTCTCCTTTGCCATGGCTCGGGTATCGGAATCGGATTTACGAAAAAAAAATCACGAGTCTCTGATGGCGGATCTCGAAATTTCTTGCGCTCGACTACATCATGCGCATATCCACGACGCGCGCGCGCGCGCTGGCGCTCGACGGGCGTGCGTGTCGCCGGCGTATCGCGGAGCACAACGCTTACGTCAATGCGTTTGTGCGCACTACGGCGCTGCCCTCCACGGACGGGGGACAGGGGCAAGGGCAAGGGATCCGGGGGTGGCCCGTTGCGGTCAAGGACAACATTTGTACGCGAGACATGGCGACGGGGTGCGCGTCGCGCATGCTGCAAGGTGCGTGCGCGCGTGCTTCTTGAATGGTCGGGCGAGCTAAGACGCGACGTGGCAGGCTTTGAGCCGGGGTACGACGCGACAGTTGTGCGCCTCCTGCGCGCTCACGGGGCGGACGTTCTCGGCAAGACGAACTGCGACGAGTTCGGCATGGGGTACGTATGTGTGAATTTATTATCGAAACGGTACGCTACGACAGGAACTACAGATCGATGAACGTGTATTCCGTACACGGGCCCGTGCTCAACCCGCACGGCACGCCCGCGGCTGTGGGCGCCGAAGAGGCGGAGGCGTGGACGGCAGAGACGGTGGCGGGCGCGCGCGTGGCAGGCGGGAGCTCGGGAGGGAGCGCAGCGGCGGTTGCGGCGGGGATGTGTCGCGTGTGAGTGGGCCGGTTTCCTGGTGGTGCGGGTGTATAGCTAGCTGCCTGCTGCAGAGCGTTGGGGACGGACACGGGCGGGTCGACGCGGCTGCCGGCGTCGTACTGCGGGGTCGTGGGACTGAAGCCGTCGTACGGGCTGCTCTCGCGGTGGGGCGTCGTCGCGTTTGCGGACAGCTTGGACTGCGTGGGCGTGTTTGGGGCCGACGTGGGGAGCGTGCGGGAGGTATTTGGGGTGCTTGATGTGTATGATGCGAGGGATCCTACGTCTGCGCCTGTGGGGAGGCGGGAGGCGGCGCGTGGGAGGTGGAAGCGGCGCGTGGAGGAGCTGGGGCTGGGGCAGCACGGGGGGCGGTTGGACGGGCTGAGAGTCGGTGTGCCGCAGGTGAGTGGCGCAGTTGTCTATCGGCGGGCGCTTATTATTGCAGGAGTATTTCCCGCGAGAAATGACAGAGGACGTGCTGCGGCCGGTGAGGAAGACACTGCGGGGCCTGAAGGAGCGGGGCGCGGTGATTGTGCCAGTGTCGCTGCCGAACACACGGTATGCGCTCAGTGCGTACTACGTGCTCGCGAGTGCAGAGGCGAGCAGCAACCTGGCGCGGTACGACGGTGTGCAGTACGGTATGTCGTGCGTGAACTTGTCACTGGGAGTGCGCTGACTGGACACAGGGCTGAACGAAAAGGGCCCCGGGAAGACCGCGGGCGAGATGTACGCCTGGACGCGGTCAGCAGGGTTCGGGGGGGAAGTACAACGGCGGATTCTGCTGGGGACGTATGCGCTGGGGGCCGGCAAGTTTGACAACTACTTCTTGCAGGCGCAGAGGGTGCGGGAGCTGGTGCGCGGCGACTTTGCGCGGGTGTTGGGCGGGGAGGACGGCGTGGACGTGCTCGTGCATGCGTCGGCTGTGGGGACAGCGCCGCGGATGGGAGAGGGCGTGGGCGCAGAGGGGTACGTCCAGGATGTGCTGACCGTGGGCGCGTCGTTGGGAGGACTGCCTGGGCTGAGTGTGCCTGTGGCGGGGGAGGAGGGCTGGCCGGTTGGGGTCAGTGTCGTGGGTGGATGGGGAAGCGAAGAGATTTTGTTTATAGTTGGAGAGGCGGTGGGGAGCTCGAGTTTCTAATAATTCTAGCTGCGATGCAAGTAACCTCTATTGATACTCCCTCTAGTGATACTGCCCCTCAGTAATACTCAATCCCTCGCTTCGTTTACAGATTCGTGTCACTATAGAAACATCGCCATTTGGGGACGGATAAGCATTATCTGGGAATGAATCAAAATTGTTGCCTCGACGGTCCCGCAGCGCCTTCACGAGTGACTCAACTGCCCAGATTCAAGACATGTCCTTTTTGGGAAGTTCCTCAACGATTGTCTCGACGAAACATGGTTTTGATCACTTTTACCCAACGCGCTGAAAAACATCTTACACCTCAAATTAAGGACGAAATTCGTCATGCATTTACAACAAACGAAAGTGTTCTTTCGGATATCTTGGACGGTCTGAAACCGGTCAATTTTAGGGTCAGTATGTAAGTATTTCAGCGTCTACCCTCTGTCTTCCTCAGGATGTTGAGTCTCCTTTGATAGTCCCCAAGACGGCGCTCCTCCGGAAGAACACGATTCTGAACGTCCGTACTGGCCCGTCGACGTCCTCGAAAAGGAGAGTGACGCTATTAAAAGCAGAACGAACTGCTGAACGAGTGTCCGAGGACTTGAAGAGAAAAAAACAAGTCATGTCTTCTTCGGCTATGAGACAGCCTCGACACATTTTCTCCGGGCCTCGTCCCCCACCCCCCGTTTGGCCACAGCCCATTGATTTCTCGCCACAACCAGCACCTGTTTCTCCCTCATCGTCCATACAATGGACACGTTCACAGGATGAGAGTAATTTGTCTTATTTTATTATCTTTGTTCACTTGAGCGAGGGCTTCGTTCCGTCCAGAAACGAAAGATTCTCTGGTCGATGAAGGAATTTGTAAGCTCAAAGTACGTGTACCTATATCAACACTATCTTAACCGACTTTTTTCCTCCTCTAGTCTTCTGCCGAATGAGTACCTAGACCTTTTGCTCGAACCGGTAGCAGATGTTTTCAATCAGCTACGTCATTCGATCACAGGACCGTTGGAATACCACGCTTTCAAGCTGGACGAATGTGAGTGGGTGTGTCTATTGGTGTCTTATCCATGCCTGACCTTGCACAGCCATTTATGGAGCAGTCTTCTCATCGTTCCATCTTGTCTTTCAACGCATTGGTTCGATTATGGTCTTGGCATTGGTTCTGTCACCTCTTTCAGCTTTGAAGACATTCACTGATGATACGTTTTACCAGCACAACGACCTGTTTGAGACAGAAGGCGATGTTTCCTCCTCGGTTACGTGTGTCCTCTCTCGAGCTCTTGAATACGAGCCAATAATTTCCTTTCGCTATCATCGTGACAAATTTCAAAGATATCGCCGTGTTCTTTCCTCCTTCACGTAAAAATACGCAGCCTTCCTTTGAAAGAGTTTCATCAACACAGTTCTCTTTGACTTTGCAAGTTATTTCGGCGGCATGCATACAAGGAACACTTCCTGGGTGGTGGATTGATAGTCCCGATCCTGGTTATGAATTTCTTCTTCCAGAAGGCCCAGTACAAAATCCTGATGCGCCGATGTTAAGCGACGACGAGCTCCTTGCGACCCATCACCGCCATTCTGACTTTGATATCCCAATGTTGTTCCGAAACAAAGCAAAAGCACTCCAGTACTTCCGCTGGCACGACCACATCCGACGCAGACACTCGAAGCTTGTTGCTAAACCTAACGACGTTCTGCAAGCTGTTTCGAATGCGTTCGATCCTCTTCCACTGCGTCCTCTGTATCAGTTTGACAGCAGTGAACTCCCAGGGGACACGGTTAAGCATATAACGGAGACCCAACGCCCGTCGGCCTTGCAAGCTAGTGGAATTCTGGAACGTTTCATGCACAGTAAATCCTTCCTCGTTGAGATCCAGGACATAATCTCAGCGGGGTCCGATCGTGGTGTCTGCACTGTGTATCGTTGTAAGATAATCTCAATTGACAACCAGCCGGTGGCTCTGTCTCCGAGTCTCAGCCTGAAGCTCTTTGACGACCGGTTCCAAGTGTTTCACGAAAAAACACAAGAAAGAGTCGAGGAGACTGATCAAGAGGATTTATCTGACTGGTTCGGTCCGCTTATTATGACAGAAACTTTGATCACCAATGAGATTCTTGCATACAACAAACTAATCACTCTGAAACAAACCTTCCTTGCCTTTGCAATGATGGTATGTCTTGTAATTCTCTGGCTTTGACGTGACATATTTATACATTCTCAGTCAAAGCAGTCTACGCTTTCGAGGAGAGTATCGTGGTTCATTGTGGTCAAAATCCTCTCGAGGGTCAACAACTGGTACTCAAGATACTGCATGTTCTTCAAGAAAGAGCTTCCTTTCCAGGAAACACTGAACATCTACCCGATGCCGTTCAATACTATCCTGAAGATTGGAGAGCGCACTCGTGAGGAAGAGGCACTTTCAATGAAACTTGCTCACTCTCTCGGGCTTCCTGTCCCAAAGGTTCTGTTGTATGCCGACAGTCCAGACTCAGAGGAGGGTGCGATTTGGATGACGCGTGTACCAGGTGAACTCTTGTCACAGGTGTGGGACGACCTTTCGGATAGTAAACGATCTACGATTGTGGAGTCTGGACGAATTACATCAATGTCTCCTTCGCCTGCGGGAGTGCAAAAATCCTCGTAGCCCAGAGATATGTTCTATCACTGGCACATACCTCAAGACCTTCCGCGCTTGCAATGGCGTGATACCCCCATGCGCTGACAAGTCCGACTTTTTTCGATATCTTGTTCGCGCTAGGAGCCACGCAGCTCTCCATACAGAGGAGGGTCGAGCGAAATTTGATCAAGCAACGAAGAAAATTGAGCACTTGGCAGATATGTCGTATTCCATTGTCTTTGCACATGGAGACCTTATGCGGCACAATATCATCGTGAAAGACGGACATCTCTCCGGTATCATTGACTGGGAGTGTGCGGGATGGCTTCCAGAATACTGGGATTATACTACTATGGCCATCCGTGGGTTTGTAATGCCTTCGTCGTGGCACTTTCTCATCTATAACAATCCTGCCTTCAAGTATTACGAGGAGCTGATATGTGATTACGCTCTCGCTCTTTCCACAGAGTCATCTTTTCCTCGTTAGTACATGTTATCCCCACAGATTATAACTATAATCATACGTCCCAATCATTTCAAGGCCTTCTGAAAATTGTATAGTATTGTTGTTGGGTGGGCTTCCACCACTTGAACAACACACGTCTCGTCAAGGAACAAATTGACAACAAGACTGGACGTCTCACGAGAATGCAACCACGCGAGCAATGACTGTAGGTTTACAATCTAAATGTGCGCCTAGTCGAGGCAGAGCGAAAATATGCGCGCACTCTTGAAATATTAGCGAATTGCTAAACAAGCGTAAGGACTATGTTAGAAATCAGACCTGATGTCCACTACGACCTAGATAGATCAAAGGTAAGTTTGAACTATTCGTACAGTAAGTAATCGGTTTGTGTAAGTACTCGAGAATCGACTGAGGTTGCTGAATGGAAGCTGTCGGTTTATATGTGTAAGCTCTTTCTGGCGAGGTAACCGCCCATTTCTATTGATAACTCGTGTGATGGCATCAATTGTTTCCTTTTTGCTTCCTGCGTCGATGAACGTCGCCGACCTTTTGCAGGACTCGCCCTCTGAGCGCCGCCAGCCCCCAGAGAACCAAGGCCCCGCCCCCTGGCACCGCCTCCCGTCCTCGTCGTCCTGGGCACCCTTCCCCGGCCCGCCCGCACCGTCCGCACAACCACCCCCGCCCGCACCGCCACAACACCGCCGGCCCCCGCCCCCATCGCCCAGCCCGGCCCTCTACCCGCCGGCCGCTGCTGCCGCCGTGCCGCCCGCCCCGCCCGCGTCGTCGCCCAGCACGCACCACCGGCTGCCGCCGCCGCCGTCGCCGGCAATGGCGTCCCTGCGGCTTGATGCCAGCGGTGGTGCACCTGGTGTCTGGGGGCCGCCAGCCTCGAGCTCGACGCGTGTGCCGCCCATCCCGCCCGTCGCTTCAAACCCCGCTATGTACTCCGCAGACGAGAGGCCCCGCGACCGCGACTGGCGAGAACGAGACTACGAGAGAGGTTACACGCCCTACCCAAAAAGGAACGACCGCCCGTTCCCCCACCACCTCAAGTCTCAGCAGCCCTATGCACAGTCCCCGCCCACCATCGTTGGCCCAGGTCTGCCACCAGCCCCGCAGACGCCTCGTCAGGAGCTCCCCATTCTCGCTCTCGCACCGCCTCATGTTCAGAAACAGTATCCTAATCAGAACAAGTTTCACACTCAGTTTGTGTCTTCTTCTGCGGGGCCTGGCAGCAGAATTGGCTCACCGGCCCCGAGGGAGGGCAGGGAAAGGGAAAGGGATAGGGAGCGAGAACGAGAACGGGAACGAGAACGGGAGAGAGACAGGGAGAAGGACCGCGAGCGCGAGCGTGAACGCGAACGCGAACGCGAGAGAGAAAAGGAAAAAGAGAAAGAAAAAGAAAAAGAGAAAGAGAAAGACAAGGAGAAAGACCGCGAGCGCGAACGTGAACGAGAACGCGAACGCGAAAGAGAAGCACAGCGCGTCGAACCCGTCGAACGCGAGATGGACATGTCGCGTGCGCCCTGGTGGCCGTCGCACGCCCAGGGTCCCGGTGTCCCCCCACCGCCACCACCACCACCACCACCGCCGCCGCCTGTACCAGGCCCAGGGCCAGAATACCCCAACCCCAACATCAACCCCGCATACCCGTACGAGCGCATGCCCTACCCCGCCCCGCCCGAGGGCGAAGCGTACTACGACGAGCGCATCCCCGTGCCCGTCCCTGCCGCGTGGGACTGGAATGTCCAGCGCGACCGCGAGCGCGCGAGGAGGTCTGGTGTGCCGCCGCAGCTGGTCCCTGTGCCGATGCACGTCGATGAGTTTGCGAGGGAGGAACAAGTCACCGCGCGCGTGTGTGTCCATCTTGGGACGTTCGTGTGGCCTATTGTCCCGTTTCCTTATTTCTTTGATGTTGGGCCACGACCTGACGAGGACGACGCAGCGAAAGCGAAAGCCGCTGCCGCCGCCGCCGGCGAGAAGGAGAACGCCGACGCACAGGGAGACACGCGGCCATCGACAGCCGACGCTGCCGCCGCCTCTCAATCTCCCACACCCAAGCTCCCCGCTCAACCAGCCCCCGCCCCCGCCCCCGCCCCCGCCGCCGCAGAACCGCGCTACACCGTCGACACCGAAACGCGCCTCACGATCATCATCCCCAACGCGCACATCCCACGCGCACGCCCCGCGCGGCCTCTGCCCATCTGGGGCGGCGGCGTGCCCGTGCCCGGGCGCCCGTTCGACCCGCGCGGCCCGTGCGGCCCCCGCCGCCGCCGCGTGTACACCGACGACTCGGACGTGTTTCTGTGTGCTGTGCACGCGGGGTGGGCGACGTGGAGCGGGGCGCGCGAGGCGCGCAGGGCGGGCAGGGACGCGCGGGTTGAGGTGCGTGTTGTTAGGTGTGTTGGGGCGGACGGGGTTGGGATTGGGCTTGGGAATGGGATTGATGCACTCGGCGGTGGGGGGAGTGGGAGTGGGAGTGGGAGTGTGAGGGAGGAGGTTGTTGGGCGGTTTTTGGGTGGGTTTGGGGAGCGGTGTGTGAGAGAACGCGAGGGTGGTGGCGATGGTGAGGGTGAGGGTGAGGGAGAGGGGGAGGGACAGCAGGACGCGGGGGCGGAGGACGACGGGCGGGGGCTGGTGAGTGCGGGGTGGGGCGCCGGGCACGATGGGAGTGCGATTGAGATTGTGGGGTTCCAGTTTGTCGAGGTGGGTCTGGGCGCGCGGCCGTGCTTTCCTTCTTTCGTGGCTTCGTGGCTGACGTCGTTGGTTCGTGGGTAGAAGGGCAAGTCGACGGCGCTGAAGGGGCTGAGGAGCCGTAAACAGCGCTTGGCAGAGTACCATGAGCGCCGCGCGCATGTCGTTGGGCTCCCGGCGGCTGAGCGCGAACGTGAACGCGAGCGCCAGGTGCCTTCGTTGCGCGTTGCTGGTCGCAGGCGGCGCAGGGGGTGGGATTGGCCGGTACATCAACGCCATCGCGTGCCCAACGCGACGACGCTAGAGCCCATCGACGAACGCCCGGAAGTCGTCGATGTCAACGACGCGACGTACCACCGCGACCCGGAGGAAGACGCGCAGATGAGCGTGCAGACAGTGACGTTTGGCGTTGGGCCCGCGGGGGACGTCCAGCCTGGGTACGTCTCTCGCTTTTTCTCCTTCTCCCGCCCGACGCGCGGCGTGCTGAGATTTTGTTTCTCTTTTTGATCGTTCAGGTTCAAATTCGATCCCGAGGTCCTGCGGGACGTGTTGTTCCCCCCGCCCGTATCGTCGTTCGTCCACCCGCCGCCGAGGAAGAAGCGGAAGATTGACCCGCGCGCGGTTGATCCGGCGCTTAACATCGATGCGGCGCTGCCCCCCGTCCGCTCTGTCATACTTGAGACGGCAAAGGAGCGGTATATCCTCTCGCCGTGCATCGGGACGCTCTTTGTTGAGTACGATGTCTCGCTCATCCTTGACGTCGACGTCGAGGAGGTCGTTGAGGGCGCCACAGCGGCTGCAGTTGCGGCTGCAACAGTGCCCAAGGTTGCGCCGATGCAGGAGAAGACGCCGTTCGCGTTCGCGCCTGCGAGCCCGGACGCTCATCCAGACAAGGCGATGATAGTCGAATCTGGGGACAAACCGAGCAACGGCACTGCTGCTCTCGGGGCTAACAACGTCTCGCCGTGCGCCTCGCCCGTCACGATGCCGGTCGACGGTGCCGCGGAGGGAGGGGGAGACGGGGATGGGGATGGGGGCAAGCCGAAGCAGCTGATGCTGCAGACGCTGCAGCGGAACCTCGGGGAGGACCTGTTCCGGTTCACGCAGGAGGGCGTGTATGTGACGGACACGGAGAGCGAGGAGGTGGATGAGGGTGTGCGCACGGAGTGGATTGTTCAGGTCAGGAGGTGGAGGTGGGGCCCTGAGGGACAGGAGTTGAGCTTGAGCTCGAGTTCGAGGTGATGCGGTGTATGGCTTTTTTGGTTTGGTTTTGAGGTTTTGTTCTGTCTGGGGTGTCGAGTTTTTGAGCTTCGAGTTTCGAGGTTTTTGTTTATCGTATGGTTCTGCTTTTCTGTTTTTTTGGCTTATGACTCCGTGTGTCTGTAGACTGTCGAATCTTTTACATATTTATCAAGAGGGGTTTTTGGTTGGTGTGGGCACTTGAGGTTGTGCGGCTGGAAGGGTTTCATGGGCACATGGTGTAGTTGGTTATCACGCCCGCTTAGCATTCCTGGATCAACTCGAATCCTGCGATATGCACTACTGCGGGCGGTGCCCGGTTCAATTCCGGGTGTGTCCAATTCCTGTAAAGATGGATCCTACGTTTTTTGCGACGGACAATCGGCATATATCTTGTGGCGTAGCAAAATGATTTCGTGATGTGCCAACGGTCCGCCTCAAGACCTTTGCGTTGTTAATACGACGCTCTCATAGGCTGGTTGGACAAGGAACGAGCCGATCTGTCTCGCATGGAACTTATGACAAGATGTGGCGCAAAAAAACTTTTATGCTCCCTATTAAGTGGCCAACGTGGGGATCGAACCCAAGACCTTCGCGTTATTAGCACGACGCTCTAACCAACTGAGCTAGTCGGCCGATGCAATTGACAGTGGTTTTGTCTAACACGTTTTTCTGTAACTGTTCGCAGAGATGCAAGGCACAATCATCGGAAAGGATCCATCGTTTGTATCCACACCCATGCATAGGCAAAACTTTGAAGTGAAATACGTCTTGTTTACATGTTGCTATCTCTGTTGTGAGTAGCGAGAGTCTCAAGAGGCTTTTTTGGTGTGTAAATTACCGGCGAGGTCTACCGGGGGCCGTGCCATATGGTCGCGCAACCAATTCTAAAAGTGAAAAAGGGCCCGCGTAAATTTCTCGCCCGCTTTCAATAATATTACGCATGATATGTTGCGGTGATTAGTTCTATATTTTCCGTAATCGTCATGACCCTCCCTCTTGTGACCCATCGCGTAGCGCGTATTTGGCGCGTATCCAATTTCCCTGCCAACCAAGTCTGTGGAATGACCGCAAACCCCATCGATTTCAAGGGTCATCGGTTATAAGAGCTTCGGCTGCATGTCTTCAAGCTTTAAGGACCATGCGTTTGGCCATCATATGACGCCAGATCCGCAAAATGATGGGTCCACGGAGTTCCCGTTTGATCAAAGCGGATATGGAGTTAACGCCTTGTGACTTGCGGCATCTTTTTATTTTTAAATTCAACCTAAATTTTCTACCCCTTCCGGAGCATCAACGTTTGAATAAGTGCGCCATGCTGTGCAAGTTGTTTAGAAGCATGGTTTACCCCACATACCCCACACGCTCGCTTGATTTTCAGGCACGTTGTAGAGCCGGAACCTGATCAGGCGGATGTCTGCAATTGTCTGCAGCAAAACGCATAAATTGGAGGACAAGTCGAATGAAAAATTCCCCAAGCCTACCTTGAGCCTACCTTTGGAAAACACTATGAGAGCTGTACTCATTTCATCTGTCCTCTTCGGCACACTCTCGGCCGTTCACGCTTCGCCACTGGCAACCCGTGACAGCATCACCGCGCTTAACTCTGTTACGATCTCCTCTTTCAAACCTTACACCTGGTTTGCGAAAAGTGCCTACTGTGCTCCGACTTTGGCTTGGACATGTGGTGGTCAGTGACCAAGTTTCGTTCAGCGGTACAAACATACTGAATTGCCGAATTCTAGAGAGCTGTGATGCTAACGCGGACTTTATCCCCGTTGCTACCGGTGGTGATGGCGGTAGCGTCCAATATTGTAAGTATACAACTGGAAAGCACAGTTCCACCGCTAATACATTTTCATCTGCATAGGGTATGTTGGATACGCACCCTCTTTGAGTTCCGTTATTGTCGGCCACCAGGGTACGGACATGTTCAAGTTGTTAGTGGAACTTTTTCTTTCTCGTAAAAATTTTTGATTAATCGAGATCTTCGTTTCCCAGAGAATCCGACCTCACTGACATTAGTGCATCGTTCACGAAGCTTGACCCGACTCTCTTCCCGAACATGAGTTCTTACGTTGAGGTTCACGAGGGATTCGCAGACGCACATGCCAAGTAAAGAACTGATCGCTTTCCCTCTGGCGACCCAATCTGACTTTCTCTACCTATAGAACTGCCGCGTCTGTCCTTGCTGCCGTCAAGCAGGCAATATCTGATCATGGGGCGACGCAAGTGACTACTGTTGGACACTCTCTAGGTAGGAGGACAGACTCTTGTTCTTTTCAGTGTACTCACAAGTACAAGGTGCTGCGCTTGCATTATTGGACGGGGTGTATCTTCCTCTGCACCTGGATGGGATCACCTTCAAGACGATAGGTTACGGACTCCCCAGAGTATGTCTACTTGTCTCGCCCCATGGAAATTTTATGAACGAGATTCTATTCTTTTATTTTGTAGGTTGGCAACAAGGATTTTGCCGATTACGTTGATGCAAATGTCCCCTTGACGCACATCAATAACAGGTGAAGTGTTCTCTGTTTTACTTTACAAAGGTTCGGTGTTCTGACAGTGTCAAACTGTAAATCATACAGGGAAGACCCTATCGCTATTGTTCCAGGTTCGCTACTTACTCTTGCTGAAATTCTATTCTTACTGAACGTATTATGTCAGGCCGATTAATGGGCTTCCGCCATCCCGCTGGTGAAGTCCACATTCAGGACTCGGGTGAATGGCTCGCATGCCCAGGTGAATTCATACTTGCGACAAGCTTGATGTTGCACTTGCTGATAATGATTGAAACTAGGTCAAGATAATACAGATGGTAGATGCATCGTCGGAGATGTTTCTAATATCTTCTTCGGAAACATCTTGGACCACGTTGGGCCTTACGATGGTGTTTACATGGGCTGCTAAAGGGTGCAGACACACTGAAATTTAATACGCCTTGGCTACACATTGCATGAACATGTTGTATGATACTCATAGGAACGAAAGCACCTGAATTCTTTGCTCCGATACTTTTATCTACCCTAGGATGACAAGAAACACGACGCCTGTAAAAGAACCTTATCAATGATCAGGTCTCTTGGGCAACAACACTCGTGGCATGACAAGCTCTCAAATGATTTCATTTTAAGATAAGATTGAATTCCTTATTGCGCCTTAGTGCGCTTGCCACTTGAAAAGGAAAATCTCCTACCCCCTTTCAGAACTGGGTTTCTACTGAAAGGCTGCAGTTAATCTTTCCAGGTTCTTGAAAATTGGGATAGGTATAATGTATATGAAGAAGACCCTATATTTATTCTATATGAAATCGTGGTTACCGAGGTGTAAGAAATCAACCAGTTTTGCATCTGACTTACTCAAATACATAGTATCGTAGATCTAGTTTTATTTTTAGGATAGAACGAAGCATAAAGCTAGAGGCTATGAATATCTTTCAGTCGACATGAGAGAGTGTGACAATGCAGGAGCTGTTGGCTCTACTTACAGTACTGGTTTCCTTCTCCTTTCGATGATTCCGACGATTCGGCAATTCGGCATCAGGCGAACCTGTCGCTCGGTTGTGACAGCAATTTCACTTCCCGTTTTTTGCTACATGCCTCTCTCCCGGTTATGGGCCGACACCGCTTGTATTATATGGATTCTTCTACGAAAAATGCGGTATACTAGGTTGATACCAACAGACTTCACTTGAAAGTTCGAGAACGATACACCCAGGGGATAGAGATACAAAAAATGGCGAGAAATTTCACTTCTCGACACATGGCAGTGCAGAGTAGGAAGCTGAGATCCTCATAATAGGCCAATTTAAGTTGTAAGACTTGTTTACAGTGGACAACGCCATGCCAAGGATATCAAAGAAACGACCATTGTCATGGAAAGTGGTGTTCCTCAAAAGCTCGAGACTGAGCCTAAGCGCAGCGCTTCAATGAGTGTGTCGACATTGCAATATCGTTTCTTGAACGATATCAAATTGCAACCAGGCAGCTCTTGGGACATAGGAGCTTAGCAGGTAAGAGCATTACCTTTTTATGATCAGTGGGGAGGACGGCACACCTGCGTCTGTCAAATAACAAGTATAAGTATGTACATACTGTTAATATGTGGGTGAAGACAGGTTATTGGACTACTCGGCGGGTGACCGGTGAATATTGGATCTTCGTACTCACATCATCGTTTGAAATGGATAGAATTGGATGAAACGGAGTTGTGAGACAGGACATCAATGCATCATCTATCTACTCACCATTGCCAACAACACCATGAATCATACAACGCGTGCACTATCTGCTTCGGGTTAATAACTATAGGATTGGTCTATAACGAAAGGAAACAGTATCCCATAAATAGGATGTAGAAGATTAGAGAGTTGTGGAGTTGGGGTAACAAAAGGACCTAGTTGCAGAAGAAACCGACGAATGTGCCGCACACCCGGGAACAGATATCCAAGTAGAAATATCATACCGCTATGTACATTCATTACAGATAAAAATTGACCATCCGTTGTCAGGCATTCATGTCACCCTTTCCTCCTGGACAACGAACGCCTCCAGCATGTCCCTTCCCAGTACGTTGTGAGATCGGAGTAACTGCAGAATTGACATTCATTTCTGTAGAAGGGTGATATGACCGCCCACGCCCTCTACCTCTGCCACCTCTTCCTCTTCCTCGGTAGCCACTGCTGCGGGCACCAAAATCTCCAAAATCACCTCGTTCAGAATTTGGAATGAACCCCCCTTTCTTGCCGCCTCGTCCAAATCGAACTGATGGCGGTACCAGTGAGAGGGATTCCATGGTATCTACGAGTCCATCAAGGATCTCATCCGCATTTGTGTGTTCTGAGGGTTTTATGTACTCGCGAATATGTACGCCGTGGTTCACTTGTGGATTGGGATCGGTATGTCCAATGTCATTGACGATGTGATCGTCGACATCATCCTTGTCGTCGTCTTCGTTTCCAGATCCCTCGTTATCCTCGCTTACTTCTCTCGGCTTCCACTCACCGCGAATCATACTCGCTCCCTCACCCCATTTCCTCAAAAGGCCACCTATACCTTTGTTCGTGACTGCGAAAAAGTACTCCTTCGGATATCCGTGAGCCTGAATCAAATGAAGACGTCGCGTTTTTGGCGTAGAGAAAAGCCTAGCACAAGACGCAAGATGACATGCAAACTAGTATGTAGATAGATCGATCGCTCAGCGTTAAATCATGGGAATTTGATATGTACCCACAATCTTCTCTCCCTTGTCTCTCCGAACGCTCGCCAAAGGATCATGGCATTCCGTTTGGTGCTAAAGGAAGGAGATCAGAGTCAAGAAACAACCAGAGATGGCTGTGGGAGTGCTCACCAACTCCAACAATCGTGCATCGGGGAAGACAGTGCCGCATCCGTGATGTTCACACACATGAGCATGATAAGTAGCATAATGAGCCTCAAGTTCGCGAGAATCCGCTAAAGGGGTTGGCTTATGGTTGCATGTCGGCGGAAGGGTACAAAGAAGCGGATGGCTGTTCTCCAGTCCAGATTGCTCTGGGACGGTTCGAGAGGATTTCGTTGGAAATTGCGTTTCTGTTGAAGAAGAATCTTGCGACAACGAGGCGCGATGACGTTTAGAATTCTGTGACATGATGAAGTGTCGAATCAGAGTCAAAGGTTGGTTGTGACTTTTATCAAAGCACTAAGTAGTAAGCGTTGGAAAGTTCAAAATATTACATTTGGCACTGCCAAAACTCGAATCCGTACATATACTCCCAAAATCATTGATGGATTAAAGTACATAGCAAGAGAAGTAGAAAGCATATTTCTAAGTCCAAGCCAATATCGTCACATAAATTACATGGTCATCGTTGGGTTGATGAGTCTAGCATTATACCCCGCTGGACCGTTGGTTCGCAATGTTTCTGGTGAAGTTGGAAATGAGACATGGGAAGAGGAAGAAAGAGAGAAAGGGTAAAGCGAAGGAGCCGGATACTGGGAAGGAGAAAGTTGCGAGGAAGGATGCTGGGACAGAGGGAATTGAGAGGGAGAAAACTGGGAGGGGGGTATGTAAGCTTCTTTCTGATCTTGCAGAGACAAAGGTCCGGGTCCGCTAAGAGGAAGGGTTGGTATGAGCTCCACCACACGTTGAGCGACCGCTTTTGATCTTGATGCGCCGGTAGGAGAAGTCTCCGCATTCATAACAGCATGCACTTGAGCTTCCTGGATAATGTGATCGCCAGGTGGAGTCGCCGTCACGCTGCTGCTTACGCCTCGGCCATCCCAGATACATCTCAGGTCGTTTCCAGGAATAATTTGAACTAAGCGGCCAGTCGCGAGGTCGCGTATTTCAATGAATCGCGTGTCGAATATCATGAAGTAGGGCGCATGGAAAGCGACGCGCTCAGCCGTGCCCTCCCATTCAACAGTGCCATTTTGTCGGTTAGGCACTCCATGCTTATCAACGTAGAGACCAAACTCTGGGAATATACGTTAGGCCATTTGACACAAGTATAGCTGGTTGACTGACCATCGTAGCACAGAAGGAACTCGTTGTCGTTTGACCTAAACATGCCCATCGGTCGGGCTCCTTCACAACGCCTAGCCAAAGGTATCCGATTATCATCAAACGCGGGGACTGTGTTACTTGCAAAACTGCAAGAGTTGTGAAACGGTTAGAACAGCTTCGAAAGTGAAAGAAGAATAGAGCAACGACATACTCGTTGAGGTCCATGATTTCGAAACCTTTCGCACAGAGAACCACAATCCGTGCCTTGAGGAAGATAAGATCAAATGCCTCTGTAGGAAGGAAGAAGTCCCTGTAGACACGAAACCACTCCGACTTTGTAGAACGGAAGCCCAAGCGAGAGCTAAAGCCAACCGGGGCCTTCACTTTTTCGTTGATCTTGTCCCCAACAGGTTCGAGGACGCGGAAAATACTTTCCAGCTGGCAGAAACGTCAGAAACATATAAGGACTAGGACTCCGAGAAAGAGTCAAAGATGGAACGTACTCCTTTTTTCTTCATGTATATAATGAGCGTGCGGCTATGAAGGGTGCCAATACTGAAGAAGTGTACGTCCTTATTGCCGTTGAGTTTTTGAGGCACATGGGCATTTTGATTGTGCGGACTTTGGGGATGGGTTGGGACAAGGGCTTCAATATGGTAGGCGAAAAGCGACT
>JABAJZ010013623.1:0-61855 GCA_018857265.1 Termitomyces sp. T32_za158 | reverse complement strand
GGGGCAGCACCTTCCTGGTCGCCAGGGATCTGTGTATTGAATTCAGTGATACCTGTCCAAGTCTCTGCGGTATCATAAGAAACATAGCAAGAAGCGTACTCTTTCATCTACGTAGGGTCGGTAATGTTACAGTCACGTAGTAAGTACTCTAACTCTCTAAAATACTGTGTTAGTTCCCTCGGCTTTGTCTCATCCCACTTTGGTGCTGAAAAATGGCCTCTTGTAGGCATATGGGGGGGTGCTGCTTGTTCCATGGTCAGCTGGTGCTGTAGTAGATTGGTTTGTTGGGAGGCTGCCATGCTTGTTGATGATGGAAGAGGCGGTGGTGGTGTAGTAGATGTCGGTGGTGTGGGCGGTACTGAGGGTGGGGTAGGGGATAGGTTGCCTTTGAAGAGTTCTTGATGGAGTAGGGTGGTGGTGGTGGTAGCTGGTCACAATAAGCCTGGAGAGGGGTCTTGAAGATCCCTACTGGGAGTCGGTAGCGTGGTGTGTGAGCTTGATGTTGCCCGGGGTAATCTCCCTTTTTGCGTCTGCTGGACTGGTCCTGGTACTCGAGAACCTGTTAAGGTTCTGTATGGGTAGAGTCGCTGTGTCAGCGGTAGGTGGGGTGTTGGGTGGTCGTCGCAGGCAGTGGCCACCTCTGTGTCGGTCGCTGGGGGCGGTGCTGTTGTGTGAGTGGCGGGTCGGTCTGCTAGGGGGTTAGGCGCGGGGGTGGTTGGTTCAGGTGCAATGGATGCAGGTGCGGGTGGTGAGGGTGTATTCTTGGCCCCTGGTGAGTGTCCAGTCACGATGGCTAGTGGTGATTGGGTAGCCGGTGCGGTTGGCGGTGTAGTGCATGTGTAAGTTGGTACTGTGCTCCTTGATCACCGTCAGGGGAGTGCCCTGGGTAGCTGTGGTGTGTCTGGCGATGGCAGTGTGTCGGGACTTGCTGACTCTGCTAGTAGGCGGTGCTGTCGCTGACTCTGTGTTTCTGGTGGAATTTTGCCTATGACCCTCGTGGTGGGCTCCAATTTGATGATGCCCAAATCTAATGCAGCGTTGGGCATGTGGTATGTTGATATGTGAGAGTTCCAGTCAGAGTCCCAGTCCCTCGGGAGAAGCAGCAGCGGTAAAATTGATGAAGAGGTGGGAGGAACTTAGCAAAGAAATGAACTGCTAGCGCACTCAAGGCGCTAGCAGCGATAGGTCGGTATACGAGGTTGCTAAACCTCATCGCAAGTGGTCGCCTGAGATGGCGACCCGAGGGCGGTAGTACTGTTGGTAGTACTAGGTCAGTAAACGCGCAATGCAAATTAAAGGACTTATCACAACTTAAGTCTGCTGACCTAAGTGCGCTAAGCCTTTTTGAGCTTTGAAGTGTATGATGGGGTGAACTGTAGGTGAAGTTCGTTGTTTTTAGTGGTAGCTAGTTACAGTTTATATACTAGTCCGAGTCGGTAACAGTATAGTAATCATTCCTAAAATTTTCAAACATCAAAGTCGCAGTGATCTCGTGGTGCCTGCGAGTCGGCAAGAAAAAGATTTCAAGAAAATTTACCAAGCTTCTATACATATAAAACTGTGGCGTTGATTGGCATCAAAGTTGAAGCTTCCTACTGGCAGGGAAAATGACCATCAGCCCTGCACAAACTAACCATTTTGATTTTAATTCCGATGCGCCTCGGGCGCCTTGGGTGGCTGATGCGTAGTTGGTTGGGCGCTAAGTCTCATGATGTCACATGGTGCGGCAGGTGACTTGCCGCCTCGTGGTTGTGTGCTTCCATGTATGTGTGTGTTGCCTAATTGCTGAATATTGGCTGGAAACGACACGGCAGACAGACCAAGGCTCATCAGCGTAACCCCGGCCTCTGGATTTTACTAGGGATTCAACTCCTACCAAGACCCTTACATCTTTCTTTCTTTAGTTAATTTCAATCTCATCCAAAACTAGATACAAATTATATACAATAATCTAGTTTTACAAAATAGTACAGGAGGCAGCTGGGCAATTTCATGAAGTCCATACAAAGGTCCACACCTGTTCAACCTCCTCCTCCTCATGCACTCCCACCTCTACCCTCCTGAATTCTGTCTCTAGCAATTCCCAGGCCACCTCTACCGTTTCCTCCAGAGTTGGTGGGGTCCTCAGTCCGTCCACAAATGTCTCCAGCCACGACCCTGCCTTGATAGACGTCCGGTGCCGGTGGGCCTCCATCAGCCTCAACAGATGCCCCACTCCCTGTGCTACCCCCAGGGTCACTGCATGTCCAGCCAGCTCCTCCGCCATGAACAAGACACCCAAGGACAGGCCGTCCAAAAGCAGCCGGTGCTCCCTGGCCCAGCCTGAGGAAGAAGTCAACACACAAACAAGGAATAAAAAGAATCACGCACCCAAAACCTCTAACCGCATCCTGGCAACCTTGCGCAACAGTCACTCCTGCTGACAAGACTCTGACTTGGTTGCTTGGTGCAAACCCCAGGCTAACTCCTTGATCTTGTACGCTGACGGCGCCGCAAACCCCGCAGCCCCTATGCAAGACAAGCCCAAAGTTGCTCAATCTCCTGATCCTGCGCCTCCCACCGCTTGAACAATGCATCACAATCACACACCAATGTATCCTGGGCCCAGGCCACCTTGTCGCGCTCCTGCCTTGCCATCCGCACCTCCTCTTGCAGACCCTCAACCTTCTCCCGCAACCAGCGCACCTCTGCTTGCAAAATCTCTGGGAGGCCTTGACAAACAGTAATGGAGGGCAGAAGACGCCCCGAGCCTGACGAGAAGACATTTGACCCCAAAGGGCCACCCTTGAAGGCAGGAGGCGCTGGGGACAACCACCGGTGCACACGCTTAAGTGCCTCAGACTCCAATATGGCCTTGCGCTTCCCCTTGTCAGGACGGGAACGAGGCGTACTCACCGGGGCTGGCATCTCCTCCACTGCCATGGGCCCTCCTCCCGGTACCTCCACCACTTGCGGCCAGGGCCCCTTCCCCATCTTCCTCCACACCCAGTCCAAACCCCAACCCTGCTTTGCTGCCATGCAACATACTCGCCACAGCTGCATGACCAAACACCTCTTGTGCTTTCCTCGACAGGCCTCGCATACCACAGAATCACGCCGGGACCCCTCTTGCGGCCCCTCAAAAATGCAGGCCACGTTCCAATGCGCACAGTAAACACACTATAGGAAGTCAGTTACAACAGACCACCATCTAGGTACACACACTGGCCCATTTGCCTGACACCACGCCAGTGTAGGAGGACTCCAGGCTCACTGCAGAGCCTGAGTCACGTATGCCTAGGACACCTGGGATGCCCTAATTTGGGACATCTCTGGGACTGCCAGGATCTGCCCCGGAGCAAGGTTTACGCGACCCACTGAACAAGAGGATGGAGATGCCATACACTGGGAAGAAGAGGGCAGAGCGCTGCTAGACGAGGTGGGGGACGAAGACATTGAAGTTGGAAAACAAGAGAAGTTTCTGATCTGTCTCCTCTTTTATCTGGAACTTGCAGCTTCTAGACTGCCATCAGAGCTTCTCTTTGCACAAGGAAGCTGGACAGCTACACAAACCACTGGCGCCTCAAGGGTCTCGACGCTAGAGGGGGGGTGATGTCACGACTCGTCTCCGGAGCACACCACATAACCCCAGGACACCTCACTCAACCCCCACTCTTTTCCCCAGTTTCCCCCCCAGCTGCCCCACCTCCTCAAGCGCACACTTCCCCCACCCCAACAACCCTGACCTCCAGCAATCACCACATCAACCCTGTCTGATCCTATGGTGCTGTGATCACCCACATCAACCCTACCTGATCCTGCAGTGCCGCAATCACCCGCATCACCTGCATCACCTGCATCACCCACATCACTAGGCAATCACTTCAGCAATCACACCTGGCACCGCAACTTGCCAGCCGCCATCAGATACAATTGATACAAGGATTCCAATGCGCTGCCCGCTTCAATAGAGGCCCCACAAGTCAGGACTTCCATACAGTCCCAGGACTCTTTGCCAGTACATCCTGGAGCCCTATTCAGTACATCCATACAGTACTCCAGGACTGATCAGGCTTGGCCCGGGACAAGCCCTGCCTCGTTGAGTATATAAGTTGTAACTAGCCAGCATGTACAGTAGTATTGATATTGACAACCTTGGACTGTTTTTGCCTGAATGACTGCTTGATTTCCTGACTCGTTCTCTCTATATTTTCACAACTGTCTTCTTGACTCATTCTTGTCTCTCAAATTGTCTTATCTATTCTCAAATCTATCCCGTTGACTCCCGGTTATCCGAATCTCTCTAACTTCATTTTGTCTACCATTTCCATTCGGACCTTGACTCATTGAATCTCCTCTATCTCCAGGTTCAATTCATCTCAACAGTCTTGCCTCGTTTCCTGGTTTCACTTCATCTCAACTGTTTTGCCTTGTTTCCTTGGTTCCACTTCATCTCAACAGTCTTGCCTCATTTCTTCGGTTTCACTTCATCTCAACAGTCTTGCCTCGTTTCCCTGGTTCCACTTCGTCTCACCAGTCTCACCTCATCTCTCCGTTTCACTTTGCCCCCCTGGTTTTGTCTCACTCCCCCAGTTTGCACCCCAAACCCCTCTAGTCTCAGTTAATCTTGCATTCTTCCCATTCTAGCAATTGTCTCATAAATCCACCCCTCGTTCTATTGTCACTCTCTCTGAAAACACTCATTGCGCCCCAGAACTCCTTTAGTTCATCTCGGAGCACTCCTACTACGTCCTGGACTACTGTCCACAACCCCCAAAACCCAGTAATATCCTGGAACACCTGAAACACCTTCCTCACCTCACCCTGGACTCCGTCACTTTGTGTTAGGTTGCGTGTATCTAGCTACATCCAGTCTGCTACCATAAGGCCTTGCTTTGGAAAAAGCCCCCGAGGTCAGCAGGACCTGACAGCAGAACTGTTGAGACAAAGTGAGACCAGAGGTAGAAGAGATTCAATGAGTTGAGGTCGGAACGGAAGTGGTAGACAAGACAAAGTTAGAGAGATTTGGATAACCAGAGAGTCAACGAGACAGATTTGAAAATAGACAAGACAATTCAAGAGACAAGAATAAGTCAAGGAAGAGACAAGAATAAGTTGAGGAGATAGTCATGAAATACAGAGAGAACGAGTCAGGAAATCAAGCAGTCATTCAGGCAAAACAGTCAAAGGTTGTCAATATCAATACTATCGTACACGCTGGCTAGTTACAACTTATATACTCGACGAGGCAGGGCTTGTCCTGGGCCAAGCCTGATCAGTCCCAAAGTACTGTATGGACATACTGAATAGGGCTCCGGGATGTACTGGCAAAGAGTCCTGGGACTGTATGGAAGTCCTGACTTGTGGGGCCTCTATTGAAGCGGGCAGCGCATTGGGATCCTCATATCAATTGTGTTTGACGGTGGCTGGCAGGTTGCGGTGCCAGGTGTGATTGCCGGAGTGATCACCTGGTGATGTGGGTGATGCAGGTGATGTGGGTGATGCAAGTGATTGCGGCGCTGCAGGATCAGGTAGGGTTGATGTGGGTGATCACAGCACCATAGGATCAGACAGGGTTGATGCGGTGATTGCTGGAGGTCAGGGTTGTTGAGGTGGGGAAAGTGTGCACTTGAGAAGGCGGGGCAGCTGGCGGAGAAACCGGGGGAAAGCGTAGGGGTTGGATGAGGTGTCCTGGGATTGCATGGTGTGCTCCAGAGACGGGTCGTGACAGGACATTTCCTTACATGTTATTACTAGTGGTATAAGGTATTAGGCTGATAAATATAATACGTGAAAGAGATGTGATGTGATGAATGAGATAACTTGAAGGGAACAGTGATGGTGATCTAATCTTGGCCCAAATCAGCCCTCCTCTCTCTTGCCCATTCTAGCTGATAGTCTATTCCAACCGTCTTCATCCAAGATGCAATGCAACACTCTGCACAATTTCTTTCTCCACACACTCTCACTTAATAGTCACTCCCAACAGTTTGAAATGTCTTTATGGTGATAAGCCCATGGCTGGGCTGAGCACCCCAATGCTGGATTCTAGCGTTTCTGTTGACTTTCATTTGACGATGGAACGTGACTTGAGGCGCAACGCACCAGTCATAGGACAACTCATGTGCTAGCACACCTGACCTAGCACATGAGATCAGTCATGCAGACAATCATGGGACACTGTCACAACCTGTCTCCGGTACGCCACTGGGGCATCCCACGCCGCCTCGCATCCACTATGCTACTCCGCTGCCACTATCCCACCGCCCACCAGCGCCCTGGCCCCTTCAGGCACCCAGATCCCCCAGGGCCTCAACCCTGACCCTGGCCATCACCGTATCAGCCCTGATTGGTCCTGCCCAGCCGCAATTGCCCACACCGGCCCTGTCTGATCCTATAGCGCCACTGCTACATTGTCCAGCGATCACTCCCGTCACTCAGGCCAACACCCAACGTCAGACCATTGATACGTTGATCCTGACACCCGCCACCTCAGTCAGACCCCAGATCGCCGAGCCCCGCTATACAGTCCCAGATCCACCAGTAATACACCCCAGAGCTACATACAGTATGTCCATACAGTACCCCGGGACTGATCAGACGCAACCAGGACAAGCTCCTCCTCATCGTATACTTAAGTCGCAGCTAGCCAACTTGTACAGTAGTATTGATATTACCTAACTGAAAGCCCCAACTTGACACTATCGAATTGCACCAATTATCTGACATTGCACATTGTGAACATCTGCCTTCATAACTTCGCATTGCCTGCATCGTACCCAGTGAATTTGTGACCTTGACCCCAGAACCGTTGACTTGAAACCTCAAATTGTTAAGTCCCTTTGAATTTGTCTCATCAACTCTCTTGCTTTATTTGAAACTTCATCTCTATTGTCTTGTCTCAGACCCCTCGCCTTGACTTATCGACTCTCGACCTGCACCGGCCTCGCACCCTGTCATTGTTTCTTCTCAGCTTTGCTACCATTCCGTTTTAATTTGACACTCGCCTTCACCCCCAGTTTTGCCTCGTTTCCCTGGTTATTGTTCTGAATCTCACAGGATCCCTGTTCACATCGTTTTTCCTAGTTCCAGCACTCACTCCCGAAGTCACTCCCTAGTTTAACTTGTCATCCGTCTTTGTTAAACCCTTTGTCACATCTCGGGACTCGTATACTCCATCCCAGAACACTTGTTTCACACCTTAGAACCCTTTCATCATCCCGGACCACCCTGGAGCACCACTTCTTTTTGTCCCAGACTTCACTCTCTGGCACTAGCGTGTGTGTATCTAGCTACATCTAGTCCACCTTTGTAAGCCCTTGCTTTGGAAGAAGCCCCCAAGGTAAGCAGTACCTGACATAATATCAATACTCTACCTTACGGCCGCTCCTGATGGCTACATACACCCAAACCCATTATCAGACCAACGCCTATAGTTGCCCAGTACTCAACCCCGGTTACCAGACAGGCACTCCTCAGCCTCTGTACTCCCCTCTACCCCTCGAACCCTACCCGCAGCCCTAGTACTGGTTTGACAAACGTGCAGGACCACTCTATAGCTCTTCTATTAGCCAACGACCCCCGATTGACTGGCGCATGGGAGCCTCCCATAATTCCCACTACTCCCAAGTACTCCCCAGTAGACTCCCCAAGACTCCGCCTCATAACTGGCACCCCCTTCCCATTGCCAGCGCCGGACCTTTTGCCCCGGGAGCCTACTACACTGGCCCTGCACCGATTCCTCCCACCCAACATGACCTTTTCCAACACTCCTGGCTACTAGCACCCCCCCGGCACGCACTCCACCCTCACCCCTAGCACACCGGCAATCCATTGCAGAATATGTTAAGCAACAAAACAGTGTCCTGCGCAGACTCCAAATCAGCCCTGAAGAGTTCGCCTATAGGACACAGACCCTACTCTTGGGCCTAGGACAGAAGTATCCTGACAGGGCCCCGGAAGACTGGGCCCACCGCCTCCTTGACTTCAACAACTAAGGAGCCGTGGGGCGACTCCCAGAATCTGTCCACGAGGACCTCCGGCAAAACGCTTTTATGCGCAATGAGCTACAAAGCCTTGTCGACAAGATCCACGTGTTGCCCAATCCCAGAACCTTTGAAGACTCCACGGACCTAGCCAGATCCCTCCACGTCCAGCAAGGAGCACCCTTCTACCCAGGTGACGCTACAAGGATCCAGGGACAACACAATCAGGAGGAACAAAACGCACCCTCCACAACTCTCTGCGCTCTAAACCCCAATGAAGGTCTGTTCGAGCAACCAGCCGCACACACAATTGGCCTCTCCGCCCACCAGAGAGCCAACTCTGTTCCTAGCGCCGTCCGGACTTGGGGACAGGCCGTACACGAGAACACCGGCGCCACGCCACCTCCATGTGACAAAGATGCCTGCTCTGATGACACCCTCTGCTACGTTGACCCTCCTGCCCCTCCCCGATTGGAACTAGCATTATTCCATTGCAAACGACCCCCCCATTTCAACCTTTGCCAAACTTGGGGCCGTGACGCCCCACCCCCACCAGAACCTTGCCTCTTCAACTGGGAACCCCCGAGAACACCTCCAGGCCCCCCACCTGCCCCTCCAGTGCCCCACCAAGCACCCCCAGCCGGACCGCCTCTGGAACCACTAGGACCCCTGCCACACTGCTCTGACCAGGGACCTCCTCAACCCCCACAAGAGCCACCCCGCCCCCCACCGGAAAGACCCCCAGCATCCCCATCCAATCCCGGCAACCCAGGAGGACCACCCCTGCCTCCCTGGTGGAACTCCGGCCCACCTCCTGGCAGTGCAGGGCCCCCTAGTAGCGCAGGACCCCTTGGCGGGGGACCCCCAGGAGGCTGGGGCCCCGCTATGGGTGCCTTCCCTCCCCCTCAAGGGGGTAACCATTACTACTACTACTACAATGCTGGACTGCCTCCTCGTAACCCCAGATCCCCGGACAATGATCACGACGCCCTTGCTTGAGAAGGGAAGCTGGACATTCAGAGACCCAAATCGTTCATGGGCTGGGACCCCCAGAGGTGGAGGACGCTCCTCACCCAGTGCCTGAACCTGTTCCAAGCCAAGCCCGTGACCTTCCAACTCAACAACGCCTACGTTGTCTTCGCCGCCTCCTACCTCCAGGGTATTGCCTTTGACTACTATACCACCCTCCTTCGGTTCAAGCCCTAGGGCCCCGTCCTATCAAACTGGCAGGCCTTTGTCAACGAGTTCTCAACAAAGTTTGGAGTATTCGACACCGTGGCTGAAGCCGAAGACAACCTCTTCAACCTCTGGATGCGCCCCGACAAACGATTCACAACCTTCATTGTTTGCTTTGAGAAGGAAGCCTATGAGACCGGATGGAACTACAACGCGCTCCGGTATGCCCTCCGACGTGCCCTTCTCCAACATATCAAGGACGTCCTCTGACTAGCGCCCAAACAGCCCACGTATGAGGGTTACAAGGCACTGGTTATGCAGGTTGATCAACACTACTGGGAAGACCGCAGTGAGTATAGTACTACACAGACCCAATGGAACACTGGGGGACAGGCTTGGCAATCCAGAATCCCGAACAACCCCACTAACCCTCAATCCCTGAACCCCGCCCTGCCTGCCACTCTTGGCGCACGACCACCCTTCATTCGCAACCCAATCAACAACAACCAATCCCCAGGACCCCGACCACCGGTGCAGCTCAATGCCAGCGACACCATCGAGGCCTCAGAGCCAAACCCTGATGAACCAATCGACCCCGACGCTCCAATCAATGACTCTACCTTCTCCAAGGATGAGGAAGTTCTCCGGGCCAACTGTTTCCGCAGCCTCAACAAGCCCTGGATTGACGTACCCCTTGACGTACAAGAACGTCGCTGAAAAGAAGGTGCCTGCATTTTGTGTGGAGAACGGGGCCACTTCATCGGGGAATGCCCAAAACGCCCCGCCATGGGCCGTGCTGTCTGGACCTTTGAAGGCAAAGAATGTGAGTACCAGTTCATGGAGCATGACCCCGCAGATTAGACAGGCCAAGAACCCTGAGAACAACAACGTTCCCGCCACAGTATTACCTCTTAGCACCACGGTTACATCCCCAGACACACTTCCAATTTCCTTTCCGTGCCTGCCTACAGCCCCAGACCTGAATCAACCTCACCCTGCCATGCACCCCAACACACAGTGCTCGTCTTCCGACAACATGCCAGGACACCAAACCCTGGCTCCAACTTGGCGCATGCCCTGGGGCCTGATCTTGCCAAATCCAACCCCTGCCACCGATAACAATGCGCCCTGACGTCACACCAGTTGGCGCAACCCTGGGAAAAGCCCTGACACCTGGCCCCACCCACCCAGGATGCAATCTCCAGGACAACATTGGGAAAACCCCGACGCCGCGCCCTCAACACACCGAGGATCCCCATGCGCCCCCGGGGCAGAAATTCACAGACGGCACCACAGGCCCAACCCTGGCCTCTGGATCTATCAGGAATTCAACTCCCACCCTTCCCCTATGTCCCTTTGCTTTTGCATCTCCAATCTCTGACTCTTCATCTCATACTCCTCTTCTACTACTTCTCTCCATTTCCAATCTCCGGCTTTTTTGTCTCATATTCCTCCTCTGCTGCTTCTTTCCTCACCATTCTCTTACTCTCCACACTCTTGCTGACTAAGCCACTGCCTCTACTATATTGATAAGTTTTTAGGGACAGCCCAATATAAGTATACGCAAAAACGCCCTGACTAGGCCTGATATCCTCTTTTCACGCCGCGCCGCCCACCAGTCCTTGTGCCTTGCCCACCGGCCCTTGTGCTCCACCCACCAGTCTTTGTACCTCGCTCGCCGGCCCTTGTGCCCCACCTGCCGGCCCACGCACCTCGCCTGCGGGGCCCTGTGCTTTCCCTGCCGGCTCTTGCGCCCCAGTTCCTCTTGGACCAAATTTGGACCCCATGGCATTCCAGACAATCTGCACAATCTCCTCCACCGAGGGCTGGTCCTGGAGCCCGTCTACGAAAGCCTTGAGCTAGGACCCAGGATCAAGGAGGTTCCGGTGATGGTGGACCGACATCAGCCGCCCCAGCTGAGCAACTCCCCGTACCAGACCCGGGGGCAGCCCCGCCAACAAAGCCTCCTCCACCACGTACGACACCCCCGACGATAGCCCATCTAAGAGCAGATGGTGCTCCCGCACCCAGTCTAAACCAAGGAGTTAGCAACCGGCGTAAACAAACCCCGGGACACGTACTGAGAGCCTCACTCCGTGCTCCTGCCACTTCCCACAACAGCCACTTGCGCCAGCGGCCCTCCAGCTTGTTTGCCTCATGCAAGCAGCACACCAACTCATCAACCTCCACCGCCAAAGGAACTGTCACCCTGGCCATCCCCTCCAGGCCTGCCCCCTGTACCAACCGTGTTAACAGGCTGCCCACTTCGCCCTCCAGAGTCTCGCGCTGCTCGGAATGCCTGGTACGCTTGCGTAGTAGCTGATTGCACGCATGCACTGCCTTCTCCCGCTCACGCCTTGCCTGGGCCAACTCCTCCACTTGCACCCAAATCTGCGCAATATTCCCATCTTGCTCCTGCCACAATTCTGCATTCTCCAAACTTAGCCACGTCACCGCCGCCTGCAATTTCCCTGGCCAAACCTGCAAGCCTCCAGCGGGCAGCAGTAGACGCCCCAATTTGGGCAAAAAGACACAAGACCCTGAGGGACCCGCCTCGGCTACAGGCTGCACTGGAGACACCTGGCGACATGCCCGCCCAACCAGTCCAGGACCTGGCGCTGCCTTATGCTTACCGCAAACAGTGTGAGGAACCACTGCGACCGCCGGAGCCGACGACTCACCACCTTTGGATCAAGGACCCGCCACGCATATTGCCGACTTCTTGCCCATCTGCGCCCACACCCACGCCAGATCCCACCCCTGCTCCCTTGCCATGCACCGAGCTTTCTACAGCCACAACGTTGAACAGCGCTCGTGGTTGGAATGACATGCCTTGCACATCGAGGTGTCCCACTGACTCCCCACAACTGGCTCCAGAAACACACAGGGCACGTTGCGACGCGCACAATGGAAATACTGGGAAAAGTCAACACCAGAAGTCACAATGGGTCAGTACTTACTGGGCCATTTGCGAGGCACCACTCATGAGTCGGGAGACCCCGGGGATGCCGTAACGCCTTGTCCACGGCCTCGGGGGACGCGTCCACCATAGACACGCAAGCATCTTCAGGGACTAGAATAAACTGGCCAGGAGCCAGGGGGGCCGTCACGGCCAACACAGGACCAGCTTTGGGCACGGATGCCTCGATAGGCCTAGGGACCTCTGAAGGCATTATCAGAAGGAGAAGAAGGGCATGAGGAAAAGGTATGCACAAGCACAAGCCAACTCCCACACACGACGCACGTCGCAACAACGCTCATACTCCTGCTGTTGCTCCTCATACATGGACCAGGCCATGACATTGCCCTCCCCAGAGGAAGGGGGAGTAGGGGCACAAGAGGGCACAGAAGGGGCAGGAGCCGACATGAGAAAAGAAGAACAAGTTCAAATTTTCTTCCCCTTTGGGTGGATCGCCGGGACTCTAGTTCACTATCAGGGCCCATCTTTGCACAAAGAAGCTACACAGCCACACGCCACGAGCACCTTGAGGGTCTTGGCGCTAGAGGGGGAGTGATGTCACGACCTGTCTCCAGTATGCCACTGGGGCATCCTGCGCCGCCTTGCATCCACCACGCTACCCCACCACCACTATTCCGCCACCCGCCAGCGCCCTGGCCCCCTCAGGCACCCAGATCCCCTGGGGCCTCGACCCTGACCCCAGCCATCATGGTATCAGCCCTGATTGCCCAGCTGTGATTGCCTGCACTGGCCCTGTCTGATTCTATAGCACCACTGCCACATCATCTGGCAATCACTCTTGTCACTCAGGCCGACACCCGACGTCAGACTATTGATACGTTGATCCCGACACCTGCCACCTCAGTCAGACCCCAGATCGCCGAGCCCCACTATACAGTCCCGGATCCACCAGTAATACACCCCAGAGCTACATACAGTATGTCCATACAGTACCCCAGGACTGATCAGACGCAACCGGGACAAGCTCCTCCTCATCATATACTTAAGTCGCAGCTAGCCAACTTGTACAGTAGTATTGATATTACCTAACTGAAAGCCCAAGCCCCAACTTGACACTATCAAATTGCACCAATTATCTGACATTGCACACTGTGAACATCTGCCTTCATAACTTCGCATCGCCTGCATTGTACCCAGTGAATTCATGACCTTGACCCCAGAACCATAGACTTGAAACCTCAAATTGTTAAGTCCCTTTGAATTTGTCTCATCAACTCTCTTGCTTTATTTGAAACTTTGTCTCTATTGTCTTGTCTCAGACCCCTCACCTTGACTTATCGACTCTCGACCTGCACTGGCCTCGCACCCTGTCATCGTTTCTTCTCAGCTTCGCTACCATTCCGTTTTAATTTGACACTCGCCTTCACCCCCAGTTTCACCTCGTTTTCCCGGTTATTGTTCTGGATCTCACAGGATCCCCGTTAACATCGTTTTCCCTCGTTCCAGCACTCGCTCCTGAAGTCCCTCCCCAGTTTAACTTGTCATCCGTCTTTGTTAAACCCTTCATCGCATTCCGGGACTTGTATACTCCATCCCGGAACACTTGTTTCACACCTTAGAACCCTTTCATCATCCTGGACCACTCCAGACCATCCCGGACTACCCCAGAGCACCACTCCTTTTCGTTCTGGACTTCACTCTCTGGCACTAGCGTGCATGTATCTAGCTACATCTAGTCCGCCTTTGTAAGCCCTTGCTTTGGAAGAAGCCCCCGAGGTCAGCAGTACCTGACAGACATGGCATAGCATGTGATGCCATCAGCAGCTGATCAACTAACAGGTACTAGGCCCTGCAGCACCGAATATTGGTACATCAAGAATTGGCGACTCCTATCAGCGCTTAGTATCATTTGGCATGTTGCTTATCCTTGGCAACCCTGGGCCTGTACTTGATTGCTGATGTCACTTCTCCAGGACAGGAGTTATTTGATGGGACCACACTCAAGTATAGGTCACCGGCCATTTACTCACTTAGAGCCTGACATGTAGACTTGTGCCTTGCCAACTAGCAGACACCGCATCAGGTTGGCGACCGGGTATGCCTTGTGGCAATTTACCGGTCAGGGCTTCATTTATTTTACCTTCACCCTGTCAGTTGGCAATGGCCTTCTGGCAACTATAAATACTGTACCCATTTTATTGTAGATAATCATTGAATCGCACCCCATTGATCCAATCTTCACTCCAGAGTGAAGATTTCAACTTAGCACATCTTACTCGCCTGAACATCGCTAAGCCATAAGTCTTGTACTTGGCTGTGTGCACTTATTGTCTTACCGTCTTATGTTGCTTACATTACCATATGGGTACACTATTGCTTTCTCATCGCCAACGTCCATGCACCTTAGTGCCTCACACCTATGGCAGGCATTTGGCTTAGTTTGTCACTAAGCAACTTCATTCCCTTTACAACCCAATAACAAATTACTCCCACTATGAGCGCCTGGGACCCTGCCTGGACTCCCTCACACACTTAGCACCTGCCCAATGTTTTTCAACTTACCTTGAGGTGCTAAGGTACTGTTACCCCAAGATAGTGCTTAGTATCTTTCAGGCATCATCAACAAGCCTAACTTATATGTGTTTTGTCTCTCCTTTCATCATTTTGTTATTTCTTCCCCACATAACTTCTCACCAACCTGAGTTACTCGCATGACATAGTTGAAAATAAAATTCATTCATTCATTCATTCCCTTCCATTCACGGAAGATCTATAGTCCAAACCAAGAGAAAGATTTACGTAGGTCATAAGCAAACTGCAAGGGAAGGTCCACAGAGCTCGGGCCGAAGTGCAAAACGTATTGCCCAGCAGAGGCATGCCAAGCATTCCTTCCTGTATCCCAGAAGGATACTGCGTATTTGTTCAGTTTGATGCTGACTTTCACGTTTTCTCCAGGCGCAACGTCCTTGGCCTTGGCAAAGCCTTTCAACTGACGCCGGGGGGTGCTAATGCCGATATCCGGATAGGACACATAGACTTGTACAACTTCAGACCCTGCCATTGGCCCTTCGTTCTTGACACAGACGTCAATTTCTAGAGCGAATTCCTCTCCATTTGTGATTTTATCGTTGACAGAGAGCAAGGAAAAGGAGAATGTTGTGTATGACAACCCAAAACTGAACACATTATTTATGAATGAAGATTGACCAAGAGTTATGGGAGAGTACCCACCCAAAGGGGAATAATGGCCGGATCTTTCGAGCTTGATAATGTTTGTATCCGACGAAGAGATCTTCACGGTAGCTGCGAGATAAAGGTAAACGAGTGAGAGTGATATCACTTGTACACGGCTGAAAATTCGACAAACTGGATTTTTCCATTTTCACTCCTGTCATTCAAATACGCAGGGATATCTTCGGCGCGCACTGGTAGAGTAAGAGGAAGTCGACCTCCAGGGTTAATTTTGCCATACAAGACATCTGCTATCGCATTTCCGGATTCGTTGCCAAGGTACCATGCTTGCAATAAACCGGCCACAGAATTAATCCATGGCATTGCCACGGCTGAACCCTGTACAAACGCTGAGATTGGTCTTTCGAATGAATAAATAGCGCTTATTCACTGCTTGAATCACAACAATTGTGTTCGGGTTGGCTTCTGCGATTCTGTGTATGAGTTCATCCTGGAGACCAGGCATATGAAGTGTTGGCCGGTCGAAGCCTTCGCTCTCCCATTCTGGTGAGAGACCACCAACATACAAGACGGCATCAGACCTGGCTGCGAGCGAGACGGCAGCTTGAATTGCTTCTTCGGGGTCAATCTTTTCACAACCTCCAAGTCGCTGTATGAAGATGGTGAGACAAGAAGTAGAAGATGAATTCTAGACAATTATACCACTCCTCGCATGAGAGCTGGTTGCGATAACCGCCCTTCTCCATTTTCATCGTTGCCGTCAGGAGGCGGGGTGTTAGTATATTCAACTAGAACATCCAAAGGCACACCAGCAGTGAGATCTACAGTTGCTCTTTCCTCGATGGTCCCTTGACTGTGTGTATTGAGCTAAAGCATTACGTTTATCTCACCACCAGGAGAAGCTCACCCGTAGAAGAAGTCACCGGGCGTCTGTTGGGTCCAATTGTCGATAGTTAGTTTGCCATCAATCCAGAGTTTTGCACGCCCTACGGCAGTGAAATTCAAGGATTAGAAAGCAGCGATTGATGAAAAACGCACCTGCGACAGTTAATCCTAACTCAAAAAGGATGCTCTTGTGGATGGTGAGTTTGCCTTCTAACTTGATGGTCCATTCGTGAGTGAGCCCTGGAGGCAAAAAATCGTTCAATTTAATTCGAGTATCACGAAGTACGAAGGTTGCGACAGGCTCAGAAAGGCTGCCATCTTCATTATGACTGTAGAAAGTACAGAGCCAGCCGGGTTCATCTGTGGGAGTCACAAGGTTTTCCTCAAGTGTGGGGAGGTACTTGTGAGCTAAGATAATGAAATTGATGAGGGGTCATCTGACGAGTTTATGATCGAATTCTTACCATAACATCCAACCTCGTACTCCACTGATAAGCCTTCAGGTGCACCAGCAGTTACGCCGTCAAAAGGGGTCACAACATATATTGCCTTTAATGCAGCAGAGCCTCCGCCAGAGATTATACGTTCCTTGGCATTTGGACCAATAATTGCCAGGCGTTTGACACGGCATGTGTCTAGGGGCAGGAGCTGACTGTTGTTTTTCAACAGGACAATGCCATTAGCCGCCAGATTCCTGCAAAATTGACGGCCCTCAGAGGTGTCCCGCGACCTCTCAATGCCATCGCCGTAGACAATGTTTGGATTTCGCCGAGTCTGCTTCTGCACAAATGTAAGAAGTTTAGTAACCCGCTGGTCGAGAGTCTTCGTAAGAAGTTTTTGGGATGATAGGCACTGTAAAAGAATATTAAGAGTACGCCAGCGGGGTGGTCCTGGCATTTCAAGATCCAGTCCTGCATTTATGGACTGATCTGCACTGTATGTTCCATGCCTGCGTGGTATAAGACCGGCGGAGTATATGAAGGACTAAGAGATGTACCAATCACTTATGACAATTCCTTCGAATCCCCACTCGTTACGGAGAATGCCCGTGAGGAGCTTTTTGTTCTCAGAACAGTGAACGCCTTCTATCCGTCCATAACTGTTAAATCATCTGGGTATAAAGGCAGAGATGATATCAGGGCTTGTCACGAACGAAGTCATATATGCCCCAGGTTTTGCATCCCGCTGGGCGATCATGAACCTTTTAAATGGAGTGAGTGAAAATAGATGATAGAACCCAAGTAACGCACGGGTAAAGGTATACTTCGCGCAAGGCCCGCGTGGAAACCACGGAGTCTGCAGCTGTCCTTTCGTGCTCCTGGTCATTTGCAACAAAATGCTTGATAGCTGGAGGGATCATTTGTGATCGATCAATCTTTGGGTAAGAGACATACTTGCAGAAACACCCTCAGACTGTAGGCCGTTTATGTAAGCAGCAGCAAGGATTCCTGTGTACGGTGATGAACGCGGAATGAAGTCAGCGAGAAAAAGAACTTGCCGGACAAATGAGGATCCTCTGAGAATGACTCGAAGGAACGTCCGCCAAGTGGCGTACGTTGTATATTGCACGTGGGTGCGAGAAGAACAACGGACGATTTGATTTTCGCTTCCTGGCCCAAGAAGACGCCAACGTTGTAGACAAGGTCGGGGTCAAAGGTCGAGGCGAGGGCAGTTGCACACTGTGTCCGAGCTGTGAGCCATGAACGGCGTGAATATAGAAAGAATGTACGGGTAGACACTGGGCAGGGGTGGGTACGAAGTGGGAGGAACCGCGTACACCCTACAAGATATGAGTAAGAGCTAAAAGAAATAAATTGCAAGGCAGAGATTGACATTTGGACCGTCACTCATGCGGATTGCAGGAATGTGAAGGCGTTCTATGGCGGTAGTGTTCCACCAGTTCGGAGCACCGAGAAGAGATATTTTCTCGTCAACTCTGAGACGATTGACGAGGTCGGGTATACTTGCATTGAGGAAGGAACGGTCTGCCATGAAGAGTGCGGGGTAATTGCTCGATCCTTATTAGTACGGTAAATTATCGGAGAAACTATTAATAACTTTTTGCATTCTTCCCTCCATGCCTGAGGTCCTGACGAGCAACAGCCGCCCAAAATCTGCAGCGACCCTTACTGTCCGCATCATAAAGTCTTTCCAGTACCGTACAGAGCGCTCCCTGGTCCTCCACGAGCTCGATCTTGAAACGACCACCGTCGCTGACCTCAAGAACATTGCCCGAAATGCCGTCCTCACACAGTCCGGCTGGAAGCCATACCGCTCTGTCGCCCTAGGTCCACCTCTGTCCCTTCTACTACTAGACTCTGTCTTCCTCATTTCTCTCAGACACCCTCAAGCTCTACACAAAGGCCCATGGTGCCAAGGCACGCCCGGACCTGCCCTTCCATCTGATGGCTGCAATCTCATTCCCTCATAGACCACTAATCTGATCATCAATCTCGACCACGACGATGACTGGATAATGAATGACGACTACAAGTCTCTTGCAGACTATGGTTTTGGTGTGTCATCTGCTCTGATTCTTTTGTATGTCCTCATCGAGCTTGCAGAAAACGAGACCGAAGTCAGCTTCTTCAACCGTGAGTTGTATGAACAATTCAAACTCAATCCAACAGTTAGTTGTCTGTAAATCCCTCCTCGCATTCTCTCATTCTTAACGTAGACAAGCTGGGACTAGCGAGATTTCCAGACCGTAGATGATTTCCAGACGGTAGATATTAAGGGAAGATGCAATGTGTATGAATGAAGTGTACAGTGACAGGAGATCTAAGAATTGCAATTACTGGTTAGCGCACTGGACCCGTGGCTGATCCTCATCCTCATCCATCCGGTCATCTGTTGGTCCTCCTCTCCGGGTATCTGCATCGTCCAGATGGACTTCCTCCAGTAAGACGCTCTTATCAAATGTCTGAATAGGTTTGCGTGGTGGGAGTGCTTGCTCTAGAAGAGGAATCACGCCGACGTCTATGGATTCAGGGAATTTGACATCCAACTTGACATAAAGATCGCCAGGCTCGTGGTGTCGTTGTGAGGGCATTCCTTGTCCATGAATAACTTTGAGATCTCCTACAAGACTTCGGATGAGAGAGGCAACAAGAACATTCACACAAATCACATACCATTCTTGATGACCTCACCAGGTTCAAGGTGTACGATCAACGCACGATCATCCAAGTGCTTGATGGCAAACTTGCCGCCAGCGAGAGCGCTCAGCAGGTCTATTTCGACCTCTATAATGAGATCGTTTTCCTGACGCTTGAAACGGTCATGGGGTTTTTCTTCGATGACGATAACGACATCTCCGGCTTCAGCATCCGGAGACTGGTCGCTTTCGCCACGGAAATGCACCGTCTGGCCACCCTTCATACCCTTGTCGATGTGCACTTCCAAAACTTTTTTGTCTGGTACCACCTTCTTCCCTTTGCACTGGGTACATCTGTCTTTGGCATTGATCACCTCACCAGACCCAAAGCAATCCTCGCAGGCAGACTGTATTTGCTGTATCATTGGTCCCATCTGACGCAGCGTGACCTTGATACCTTGACCCTTGCAAGTTGAACAAACTCGCACTGCGCCGTCCTTCCCGCCCTTGCCTTTGCACTTGGAACAGATAATGTTCCGGGTCAGTGCAAGCTTGGTTGTCTTGCCTTTGTAAAGGTCTTCGAGGGAGACGTGAACGCGATGAACCAAATCTTTGGTCTTCCGGGGACCCTGCTGCCGCGATCCGCCACCACCGAAAAATCCACCACCACCGCCGAACAGTTGACTAAAAAGGTCCTATGATACAGATCAATTTTTTTTCCTTGATGGAAGAGAGAAGTAGCCGGTAAAAACATACTTGCGGGTCCATGCCGCCCATGCCACCAGACTCGGACAGGCCTGCCTCACCACGAGCATCGTATATATGGCGCTTGTCTGGGTCTGACAAGATTTCGTATCTGAAGAATTTTAAGCGGGGCGCAGGAGACACGTAATGAGGGGCGTACGCATGCGTGACCTCCTTGAACAACTCGGGATCGCCACCCTTGTCTGGATGTAGTCTCAGGGCCCTGCGGAACGAATGGTCAGAAAAGATGGGACGAATTTGAGAAGACTGCAACTTTTTGCGGTATGCCTTTTTGAGTTCAGCCTCGGATGCATTAGGGGAGACTTCTAAGAGATCGTAGAATTTTCTGTGTGAAGTTAGGAGAGAGGGTGGATAGAGGGGAGAAAACATACGTTTCTTTGACCATGGTGGATGAAGGAAGGAGGGTTGGGTGCTGTGCAAATGCGAGATCGAGTTTTGATCGCTTTTACGAATTCTGATTGTTCTACAAACATCCACACTGTTCTACAGCTTGACAAATCGGGAAACCCATTTTTAATTCTCGCCCACGTCCTTGTACACATCAAACCGCCTCTGCGTCGTCACCGGTATCCCTGCGCGCGCGTCTGTAAGCAATTGCGCGTCTGCAAGTTGTCATGGCACATCGTACTCGCTTGCTGTTTCGTCACTTACTGATGTCTGCATATATTATTTCTTCGCCATCTGCTGCTTCTACAAGCACCTTTGCCCTAGCCATGCTCATCAGTACTCTCAGCTCTACGATACACACCACATACATGGGATCCACAGCCATCGAATGGCCCCACTGCACAGTTTGTCAGTACAAAATCAGCATGCTCACCCTAATACTCACAGCATGATATCCTGCGCTAAGGTCCCGTGCAGGACTACACATTGACACAAATACCTGGTTGTCCACAGCTCTGTCACGCACAGCATTAGCAGAATCATCAGAACAAACCCAGCACATACCGCGCCTTCTGCAACAGCTCCCAGTGAAGTGGTCCAGTTGTCAGGTTGAACGCCCCAGGGTACACCAAAATATGGCAGCCTAAAAGGACACACACATTACAAACGCTGTGATGACAAGAAATTGCCACACCTTGACGAGCAGAAATCATTGCCAGCTCAGGGAATCGGATGTCGTAACATATCCCAAGGCCGATGCGCGCAAAGTCTGGATAAGTTATCCAGTATCTTGTCCCACCACATGCGACATCTTCATACCAGTATCAAAAAAATTGGTTGTTGTACCCCCTGTCAGCGTTTCACTCTCCTGTGGCGCCCCTTAGTTACTTGATTGTCCCAAAACTCAGATCGGAATACCTTGAAGGTAATCTTTCCCGGGATATCGATATCAAAAAGGTGCACTTTGCGATGGGTTGCGACAAGATCACCTGTATGGAGATAGTAAAGAAAAAACAATGCAGATTCAAGTTAGCACTCACCGTTGGGATTGTACACAGTACAAGTATTATAGACATTATTGGTCGTCAGATCTCGCTCGGGTATAGAGCCTGAAGACAATCAGGACAATATACATCTGAGCACAAGTTGTACCTTCACCTCCAATAAGCCATGTCTTTGTCTCTTTCGCAGCGGCGGAAAGCATCTTGACACTGTTGCTGTTGCTCTTTGCGATGTCATACGGCTTGCCAGGTATGAACCCGATTTCTTCTGCGTAATTAGGGAAGTGAACATGTCCGTAAGGTGAGTTGAAACATTCCTAAGGGAGAAGTTGGATGGAGAACGACTGGGTATTGTGATGTATTCGAACCGGCAGGATGATCAATTCTGGTTTCTTAGCACGGCCAGCTGCAGCTTTGAGAATCATGTCCCGGGCATGCTGTAGATTAGCAGACTTGTCAGCACCGATGCTTCCAAGTTGAACAAGGGCAAGAGTGAAGGACTTGAATACCGGTGGCCTGGCCATTATGACAGAACTCGGAAGAGTGATTGCGCGGACGTAAGTAGAACGTCCTTACAACTGAGTCAGCTGTGACCCCATCATGCCTCTGATCGCAATATACAATCCTGTCTGTGGCAACCGCTCTGCAAAGGACTTCTTTGACACTCATGTTATCCCTCTTCTCGAACGGTACAACGAACCAATAGATGCAATTTTCGCAACCGAGTATGCTGGCCATGCTGGGGAACTTCTCTTCGACTTCATTCAAACCGCTCATGGTGAAATCAGTGTCATCCTTGGTTCAGGCGATGGTACCCTTCACGAAATCATAAACTACTTGGCTTCAGTGGCAACTATACAAATCCCACAGCTTAACTTCATTCTCGTACCCTGCGGGACTGCTAACGCACTTTATGCATCACTCTTCCCACCAAGTGAACACAACAATGTAGCCTACAAACTACAGTCATTACATTCTTACATTGCTTCATCACAAACAATTCCTTTGGCTCTTGCCACTGCAACCCTCTTGTCTCCTCTACAGAAAACGATCCCCGAGGTTGTGATCTCATCTGTCGTCGTATCTGCAGCGCTCCACGCATCCATTCTCCATGATTCCGAGGCCTTACGAGAGAGGATGCCTGGAATAGAAAGGTCAGGACACGTAGATCGCCTTGGCTAGAACATGCAAGGCGAATACTGATGTAGATTCAAAGTTGCCGCGCAAAGAAATATTACGAATTGGTATAGCAGCAATGCCAAGCTGCTGCCGGCACCAGGTTCTGGAAGGGTGCAGATATATGATCCTACTATCAAAGCATTTGTTGACCATCCAGAGTCGAATGAAGTTGACCATATCGTAGATGTTAATGGTCCTTTCGCATACTTTCTATCCACCATCAACGTCGATCGTCTGGAGCCAACCTTCAAAATCACTCCTCTAGCAAGTACCATGCCTGGAGAAGATGCTACATGCGAATTGGTCTTAGTGCGGCCGTTGAGAGATCCTTCGATCTCCGTAGATAGTACGGAGTCAAGGACATCATTTGCACCCAAGTTATGGGCTATCATGGGTACAGTTTATCAGAATGGAACCCATATAGACCTACGTTATAGTCCTGATGGGGAGGTTACTTCAAGTGGTGATGGTCCTATCGTAGTGGAATATATGCGATGTGGCGGATGGGAGTGGGTTCCAGTGAGTTGGTATAAAAATAATCTAGAAACTGTCTGAAAAGTACTACTTCAGAATGAATTGGACGAGAAAGCTCATCTTTTGTGCTCAGACGGCACCATATCGCGCATTGAAAAAGGTGGCCGGGCTGTATGTTCTACCGCAACTCCGCGTGATGGTACTGGATTTACACTATATGTATGATCGATGCGTCTGAGTGATAATAAATGGGATATCGATGTTGATTGCAAGCAAAGACACAAGTAAATGCAAACTCCATATATATCAGACTAAACTCCATTCTCCTCAAGTAGCATGATGCAATCAAGCGACAACTTTAGGATACTTGCCTGAAAGAGCATCACGAGCGGCTTGGCTCCCAAGTGCATACACTTCATCTATGGTTCCCGTAGCTTCAACCTGCGAATCTTCGTGAATTGACGGATAATTGTCATCATAAGCACTAACCTCTGCAACCTTGCCTTGGCTGGTATAGTATTCGATGACAGGCATAGTATCATTTTTATATGTTCCTGCAAGGAAAGTTGTCTGTCAAAAACAGCGATGGAAACTGATTTACCACCGTACTAAAACGCTTTTTTATACTCTCCAGATTATCGTCTTCCCGTCCGCTGGTCTTTGATCGAACAAGAAGGCGCTTCTCCATTACTTCTTCCAAAGTCGAGAAGAACAGGACCACGGACGATAGGCAGACCTATTTGGTGTCGTCAACGTGGATGCTGTCAGGAATATAAGGAAGTAAAACAGACAGTCTCATCGAATCTGACCGCCTGGTCCATTTTCCGAGGAAATCCGTCAATCAAAAATCGGCCACGTTCATCCTTCCAGCCTTCTTCCGGTCGATTCTCCGCCATAGCAGCCTGCATGGCATTTTCCAAGAGTTTGATAGTAACTTCCATTGGAACAATGGTGCCTTCTTTGATACACGTCTGTATTAATGTGCCGTAGGCAGACCCTTCGCGGTTTTGTTCTGCTCTAAGAAGATCGCCAGCTACGAGGATTCCGAGTCAAATTCACAATTGACAACATGTTCAACCAAACAGACCAGACAAGTGACAGAAACCAAATTCTTCAACGAGCTTAGCACATTGAGTACCTTTTCCTGTACCGAGATAATGTCAGAGATAGTGCTAGATCTACCCGATCAGCATACCAGCTCCTGGACCGCCGAGGACATAGATGACGGTGACCTTGCTGCTATCAAAGGTAGGCGACATTAGTTGGAGTCTTTATGACGCGGAGGAACGAGAGGATGGTCTGCTTGTCGGGGCTGAGTAGATGCTGGGTTTGTCTTCTCCCTGTGTTTGACGACGGAGTAGAAGAAGACAAAGGAGGTGACCGACAGGGCAACGAGGAGCAGTGGATTCGGGCCTTTCCTGATGGTCATTCACCAAAAAGGTTCTGTCATGTGACCATATGGATTTAGAACACCACCACTCAACTCGCGTCGACGCCGTCCGCGCCTGCTACAATGACGACGCTACGGACCTCCTTGCCGTCGCAGGAGAGCATTCTGTTGATATTCTTATCATTGTACGCGTTTTCACTCTGCTGCTGAGCTCTCTGACTATCATCTCAGTCCGACTCGGACTGTCAAACCCTCACGTCGTTCCATATCGGCGCTCGTACAACGGCTCTAGCATGGTCACCACTGACTGTGTCGCCTACAGCTAGTGATAGCTGGCATATAGAGTATGTATGTACCATCACTAAAATCATTTCACTCACTTCTTCTATAACAGACTCGCAGTAGCAGACGCCGATTTCGGCCTCCATTTGCTGAGGAAATCGTATCAGGAGGACAATTCTGCCTTCCTATTCGGTGGAGGTCTTACGGGACACCACGGAAAAATCAATGATATGGCTTTTTGTGGCGGTCGTGGCGATGACAGCTCGCGTTACCTTGCCACCGTTTCAGGTCCATTTATGTCTTGGACGTCTGCATGCCTTTTCTCAACTCGTGCATATTTCTAGATGATAAAATGCTTATGGTTTGGGATTTACGACCCCCAGTCGATCCTCCCTTCCGTGAACAATCTGCAGAGAATGAGGATCCAATTGATCTACCCCGGCCTACTGCCTATGTCATCGCATTCCCCAATCCTCTTACAACCGTTAACTCACACCCATCCACTAGCAAAGAGTTTCTAGTGTCTGATTGTCGTGGCTCCATATTTCTGACAGACTGGCGTTCAGATCCCCAAGAAATGGATCAAGATGTCTGGAGACATTCCAGTCTGTTGGAACTTGCAGAACCATCCGCTCTTTACGGTCATATAATAGACTCACCAGCTCGGTGGTCAGCTTCAGTCGCCTGGCGTCGAGACACTAGTGATATGTAAGCTTTCCATTTCCCATCAATCGTAGCGTTTACTTCATCGTTGTTTGAAGCATCGGTGCAGTTTATGGTTCCAAGTTTTCTGTTTGGGACATTGGAAATCTTCATGGCGGTAAGCCACTCGCGACTGGTATTAGTTTTCCAGAGGCTGGGTATCGATTTAGGTAAATTCGTGTGACCTCTTCCCTGTCCTGATTTAACGCTCCATGTCAGATGGTGCCCAACATATCCGGACTACTTTGCAATCTCAGCACAATCTCCCATGCAAGGCGCTGTAATTCACATTCACAACGTCAATTACTTGCAAGCGCAACCAACTGAATTTAGTCTTCTCCACAAACCACATTTTATCCAAGACTTCGATTTCTTGGCTCTTCGGGGTATACCTCGCATTGCGGCAGCAGTTGGCAAGAAGATCTTCATTTTTCCCATTGGAGTAGACATATGATTTGATGATAGTTTCAATCGAACGAAAATTATAACTTTTGTAAGGTAACTCGGTACAACATTGTAAGTGGTACACACAGGAGATAGTCATTCTTTACAGACGGCTCAATAAATTGTAAGAAAAAAATATCGATCAAAGATTAGTGCCCGTAGTTGCTAGATTGCGAGGGTTGGTGCATGTGTTGCTGCTGATAGGACGAATGCCCATGTGGGTGATGATGGTGGGCATGTTGATGTAGATGGTGATTACTTTCTACGTAGTGCCCATGGACTCCTCTCTCTGAGACCTGGGGAAGAATTGCCTGATTTTCCTCGTTCTCCCCAAAGCCAAGCTCTATGAACATATTTTTCCAATAATGGGCATCGAGCTCTGACGTATATTGCGGCATTTGTGGGATGTTGTATCCATAACTCAGTACCCCAGCCATTGGTACATTGTTACTCATGGCCGGAGCCATAGAGTACGACTGGATGAGTGGAAGCGTAGGAGGCTGAGCATTGACAGGGTGTGGAGGCATGTTTGGCGAGGCAGGAAATATTTGGTCACTCGTTTGGGGTACCGATCCATAATAAGTCTGAGCGGGCGGGTGGACAGATTGCTGCGGAGCTGAAGAGTGACCTTGAGAATCTTGAAAGACAGGCAAAACAGACAAAATCTCACGCTCAAGTTGGGGATCAATCGCCATGTCGTGTTTTTGATCATTACGGCGAACAAAGACGTCGTTTGAGACGAGAGACCTCAAGAAGCGAGCATGTGTTGCAGCAGAAGATTCAGGTGCAATCAAAGACGCGTTGTGATATGCCTCAGCCGTCGCTGAAATGAGATCGTATATTTCTTTGGCTGTGCTCTCATTCAATTGAGAGTAGATTGCAGAGCTTCGTAAAAGCTTCAAATTTTAGTTTGATGAGTCAAAAAAACAGGCAAATTGTTGATGCTGTTTCTGACCTTGAGTAAAAACACGGCGCAGTATGCGGACATCACCATGATGGAATCCTGTCCATATCGCTAGGGGCATTGATGAACAATGGAACTCGATGAAAATAGGATAACGTACTAGCATACTCATACGGGCAAAGTCACGAGAAACAATCTGCAGAGCATCAAGAGCACTAGTGCAGCATAACGTGACGGCCTGCAAGCTAGGACTCTGACGATTGGACTGAGAGCCTTGAAGTGAGGAAGGTCTGCAAAATCAGGTAAGAGTTCACGTACCGGACAGACCGCGAAGCTGTTCAGGAAAACTCGAACATACAAACGGAAGAAGCTAAGGAACGAACTGTGGAACTTGTCGCCGTTCGCTGCCAGATATGATTCAGTTAAGATAGCCACAAATGATATCTGAAACGCGATATATACCTCGGTCCATTTCATGCTGCCATTTGTCTGCCCATTCTGTCAATTTTTGATTGCAAGCCTTCAGGTGTGCCTCGTAGTTTATATCATGGTGGCCACTCGAGACTGTCCCCTTAAAAATTTCAGTAGTTTCCGCCTATCGTCAGGGTCGTCATTGAAAGGGTTGCGGAACGGAGGAGTAAAGGCACTAACCGCGATAATACGTAACTGAACAAAGGCAGCGACAATGACATCCTCAGGCCGAATCGCACTACCCCCTTGTTCATGCCACTTGGATGAATGGCGGATCATGTCATCTTCGGGAAGCATCCAGTGCCGCCCTGTCTGTGTAGCGAGACTGCGGTCGTGAACGAACAGTACCAAGTATGTGCGCTCGCAATTCCTTCGTTCCAATAACTGAACTGGCGTCTCATTCGGCGGTGGGTGTGCCCTATACCGATTGAGTTTCAACTCAACAGCCATACGGCAGGCCTAGACATGGTTGTTGAGTATAAAATCTTATTGGATGACGTCAAAGACTCACATAGCCGATGTACGTCCAAGTACGCTACAAAGGTTAAGCAAAGCAGGGTCAGATTCCTGATGGAAGTCAAAGTGAGAAAGAAATCCGTACATTTTCATCGGGCTCTTTCCAATACGTCAGGCAAGCAAATGCTTGCACGACTTCAACACGTTTCCAGCCTTCTGCAAAAGCTCGCACGGCGAAATCGTTTGCGAGCTTTTGACATTGCTTGTAAGATTCATGGCGAAAGAATTTACAGCCAGCCATGATTAGGGTTGTGAAGAGAAATGGGCACTTGGATCGAACGTATGCTACGGAATGTAGAGTGGGATCGAAAAGGTTGATGAACGGATTTAAGCGCAAGAAGATAGCGTCGAACAAGACCTTTGCATCCTCTTCCGTGATGATTCCTGCAGTGATGGGATCATTGAGCCCACTAGGGAGGGGAGCAATGCGAGGTAATGGTGGGGTGAGAGGGCTGTTCTGGTTCGTTTGACCGTTGGGGGGACATGAATCAGCCTCGGGGTTGAGGATCGTTCGAAAGAAAGAGTTTCTTTGATTCTCTCGCCTGATGAGGCCCTCGGGAAAGATCGTTTCCTCGTTGCGGTCAGCTTCGTCCTCATCGTCGATTTCCATGGCACGAGAACCATTTGACTGAGAGTAGCCCTCGACGCCAGGATAATGAGACAGGTTGAGAGGAGGTAGTTCTTTGGAAGTAAAATGGGAGCCTGAAGAATGGTATGACCCGTCACTTGACCTGGGGGCGCCGTATTCTTGGGCACTTGTGGAGGCAGACATTTCTGCGACCTGGGATTTCATCTTTGCAGAATTGAGACCTTTCTCGAGACGCCGAAGCATCTTCGAGGCCTCGGATAGCCTGTGGCGGGCTTGAGCATCACGGATAGAAAGTTACAAAGGGGACTGTACTTAGAACCAGGCTTGCGACCGCGGCGATGCTTTTCAAAGATGCACCTACGAGAAATGGGGTAAGAGAGGAGGAAATGGACGGATGTGGCTCGGCAACTAACTCTACATTTGCACGCTTGCAGCGCTGGCACTTTTGACCGTCTTCTGCGCCCACACATCTCATCTAAAGCTGATGAGCAGGAAGAACGGGAGCACTGGATGGGCTTGGTACCTTTGCTGCGCGACATACGGTACAGGCACGTGCACCACGAGAGATGGGGGGCTTTGCGCTGGGAGAAATGTGAGATTGTGGGGAGAGAAACAGAAGGTGCATACGAGGTGGCCTTGGCTTCGTCGACGCTGCCAGGCGAATTATCCATGGCCGGATTTCAGGAACGGTAATCAAAGCGTGGTGGTTGCCGGGGATGCCTGCGGGGTATGTAGGATGTGGCGCAGTACGAGGCGGACACTTGTGGGAGTAGAGAGAGAAGACTAAGGGCGGGGGACAGAGACTAAGAGGCCGGCAACTTGTTTACGCCTGGTTGTCCGCTTACATATTATTTACCCGACACATCCGAACTGCTCGGTCACTCAGCGTTACTCCCCGGCCGGCATTTCCACATTCTCACACAGCCCTACTCTACATCAGAAACTAGAACCCTCGTCCTCGGCCACGCCCACCCCGTCCCCGTCCTCGTCCACGGTCTCCAGGGCGTCCCCGGCCCCGCCCGCGCACATCATCCTTCTTCCGTCCTTTTGGCTTTGGCGCATCGTCCACCAGCAACGTGTCCAGAGGCAGCGCGTCTGGCAGTATAAAATACCGAATATTGTTTCCCCTGATCGACAACGAGTCGAGCGCTGTCATTTCTTTATTTCTCGCTGTGAGTTTCACTGTCTTCAAGTGCGTGTTCATCTGCATATCAACCCCTGAGGCAACATCACAAATCATCCTTCGACAGCAGAGTAGATGCATACCAGTAATTGTCCCGTGCACTGATGAACCGTTTTTGAGCTGCACCGTCACGCTCTCATTGTTCAATTTCATTAAAAATCTATACACAGCTCAATTAGCACACAACATGGTTAAGACCACACCCATCAGTATTCAACTGTCTGACACGACCGAGAAATGCCACAACCAAGTTAAATCATCTCGCGTACTCACCTCACAAGCTTCATTTTTGGAAGATCGATGTGGTGGGATGCGAAATGGACCGGAAGAGCAAGAATTCAAACGCCTTGAGGCCGTTGTTGACGACGAGCAGATTGAACGGCGGAGTTTGAACCACAGCTGCAACTCCCCCACGTGATTGACAATTTGTGGCGGTGACATTTTCGAATTCTCCCAGCCCCGAGTCGCGTTTCGTCGCGTTTCCATGTTCACTCCCTCTAACGTATCTCAGCCGACTCATTTCCTATTCTTAATGCACGGCTTGTCACCGACATCGTCTACTCCGCTTTGATCTCTTGTTGCACGCCCATTTCCAAACTGGGCGGACATCGGCTTTCTTGGCTTTGACCATAAAGGAGTTGGCTTTCCCATCTAGGACGATCTTGCTCAGCAGCCTGAGTCTATTGTCTTTGAAATCCTTGGAGATTTGGTGCAATTGGTCCTTCAACTTTAGCAAAACTTTCTCGTATAATAAATACATTATCAGTTTTCGGGGACATTTTATTGCATGTAGTTATATACGTTTTATTCGTCAGCATATCTGGTCGGTTAGCTCAAAGCGCATAGTATAGGTACAGCTTGGAACCGTCCTCAAACACTTTGCGCCATCTGCGGATCACCAGAGCCAAAGCATTTTTCCTCACTTTGGGACATGCTCTAAAATTGCTGCTGGAATCGCACATTCTGAGCACCCGGCCTTTTTGTCACCCGTGTTCAATCATGCTTCATGGCGTTTACTCGGGGTGATCAATCCGGCACAGGTTATGAATGGTACATTTTACGGTCAATGGATGTTGATATCATTGTTGTGGTCCTTTGGGACCACGGGAGCATTCACATGTACGCATTTGGCAATCGTAATCCGTAATCTCTATTAATAGTGGCGAGTAGCGTATTTACGCCCGGTGAGAGGATCTTGCTTGTTGTAATCCTCCGCTTACTCTGCACAATCCGGAAGTATACTTGGGGCAATCTATGCTTTCCATTGTAGATCGAAGAAACTTGTCCCTGTGGTTCTTTTTCGGCCGCATCCCTGATCTCATAAAGGCCGCTCTAATCATGCTTTAGTTGTTTTTGACCACAGTGCGTCGTTCATGTCTAACGGTTTTGTATTTGCTCATAAGAATGTATCCTATCTTGCAACTTTCGATGAAAAACATTGATCTCGCTTGTACTTACCTTTCTTCTAGCCCTAACACTGCCACTTGCAGTGCTTTACTCCCTATATCACTGATATACTCCAGTCCATGGTCCTGACTCCTCGGGCGGTGAGCTTAGATCGCAATCATTGACCGACAATCTCAGTGGTCACCGTCCTCCTTCGTAATCACAGATGATAGCCGCTGGCATAGTAGCCGTGCATTGCCGGGTATGTGCGGACTTTGCGCAGACATCCTTTTCTCAGGCAGCGTTTTCCAGGTATTCTGAAAAGCGCATGCAGGACCCTATGACCGTTTGGGAAACTGCATATAGGATATAGCCGGTCAGTAAATATATGTATGCCCTCATTGAACACTACCGTATATACGTTCCCAGTGATTTTTTAGATTCCGGAACGTCTTCATTTGCCAGACCGAGACACATGCAGTGTGGAAATCAAAATTCGCCGACTAATTCACCGTCCGTTTGTTTCCCTTGATTACCGTGCGTGTCCAATGAACTTTGGTGACAGACAGACATCGATAATCTTCGTTAGGTTTGGTCTCGTGTTAGTAAGGTGGCTAGGATCACAAGTAAGTCTTCTTGCTTTTTTAAGAAATCGTCCAAAGATCGATGCAATGTTTGCGTCATGGTACTTCACAAAGCTCTTGAATCTCCTCCAAACAGACGTGCATGAAGGATGTATAATCTCCTTCAGGAAAGTGTAGAAACAATCATCTGGGCCCCAAGGTGGAGATTATTGACTGTCTCTTCGTGGCTTAAATAATCTACCGTTTTCCCCTCGAGTTCGAGAGTCTGCCTCTGTCTGCGTATGAACATGCTTTCAATCAAGGTCCCTCGACTTCTGCCATCTGCTCACGAAGCTTAGTCTTCTCTAGAGAGTCGTAGATGAGCATAGTTAAAACAAATTGCAAAACCTCTTGGACTTTTCTAACTCATGCTTTCATAGAAATCGAAATTTCAAAGGATTGGCATAGGCCATAGGATCTTGTTGGGTCTTACTCGCCAGCTTTTGGATCATCCGCATAGTATACGAGGCCATTATCTAATGGTTCATGTACAAAGAGATAGTTGAATAATAATGGAGCGCTGAACGTCCTTAATCTGAGTTTCGCAGAAATCGGAAAGGGACAGGAGGCTGACGTTCATCGTATTCCCAACCTCAGATATCAAAACACGATCTCACTGATAGTTCAGTTTGCCGCCAGCCATCTCGTCGCAACACCAAACCGCCCCCCTTGCTTCAGTGATCATGAATCACGCCGACGTTGCTCCAAGTAAGTTGTGTCGTTTCCCGGGCCTCAATATTGCTTGGAATATCATTGACGTCTTCGATCTTCAGTGATGATCCTTTCCCTTATCCTCACGGGTTTGGTTGCTTTGACCATAGCTGTCGTCGTGCTTCTTTCCCTGTTCAGTAGAAAACGAGACCCATCAAGTTCTCGCATTCGTAGCCACCACATTTCCCGTAATACGTCTACCGGGTGGATGATAAACCCCTCTTCTTTTACCAACTCCGAGACACGGACTGCAGTTACTATCCAGGTATCACCCTCGTGCCCGGTTTTCTTTGGTGACGTAGAGAAGAGAGGTGTTCAAGTCATGGTCACGCCCCCAACTCCGGCGAAATCAGATGTAACTGCGTCAACTCTGAGATCCTAGTGGGGATATATATATTGTGATTCTTCGGGAATACAGAAGAGAACCGACGAATAAACTCCGTTTTAAATCTTGTATAACATCCAAGAGATATAGACAGCAGCGATGTATATGACATATTGTATATATCCGCCCGAAAAATGCAACGACAGAAGCAAATGAAAGGACACGTCTGGGGAATAGCCGTAGCGAAAGCAGAACAATCACTAATAACGATAGAAGGAAATCATACCAGAAGATCTATGAAGATTCGATCAACGACTCGGGAAAGATCAAAAATTAGCAACGTCGAAATCAAGGGAGTCGAAGTGAAGGGAGTCAAGTTCGAAGCTAAAATCTCTCTCTTCAAGTGCAGAACCGCCGGTAGCAAGACACTTTTGAGCAGGAAGGAAAGCGTTTAGATGTGTCACCTCTTCGGTCAGAGTCTCCGGCTCAAAAGTCGACTCTGTCGATAGTGCTCCCAATTTATCGGACCTTGAGATGGAAAAATCCAAATCTTTGTCCAACTTAGAGAAGGAAAAGATACGGTTTATGGTCATGGAAAAGTGTCGTCGATTTGGGATTGGCGGAATTGAGGGAGTGGGTAAAGGACTTCGATCGTTGGGAGAGACAGTGCTTGATGAGGTCAAAAGTCCAAGAGAGGATGGTTGTGGGCTTGAAAGGACAATGTTTCGGGGCGATGAAGGATACCCTGACTCCTTTAGAGCGGTTGATGAAACTTCAGTTAGGTCGAAGGAAGATTCGGATTGTGACGCTTTAGGAGTCGTGGACGGATAAAATAGCTGTGATGAGGGAGTCAAGCTATGACGTAATTTGTTTTGTTTGGCTCTCGTATTGGTTGGAGGCAAGATAACTCGAGCATTGCTTTGGGAGCTTAGTGGATCCTTCTCTGCAATTTTAAGGATCCTAAACACTCCTAAGGCTCGAGCTTTAAGAGACTGGGAAGCATGTGCAGGTGGAGTGGAAGTGCGGAAGTCCTCTTCGGCATCGCTCGTGTAGCGACCTACTTTGACCACCTCTACAACCTCGGAATCGTTGCCCACATTTGCTTCAAGATCTGGACGTTCTTCTATCTCTTCGTAATCCAATCCCGTCTCGATATCAAATTCCGTACAGTCATCACTCATTAGAACATCCATGATTGATGTGGTTTCGCTATCACTTGGGACGGTGTCTTGTAATGAACGAGGCTCTTTGAGGTTGAAGTAAAATAAAGGCACATCAACATCTTCCTGGTGCATATCAAGAACATGGTGAGGAGAATCAGTATATGATGCGCTTGTCGGGGAACTAGGGGGTATATTTGCGTCGAAGCAACACCACGCAGGAGTATCGTCCTCTTCGGGGGGAACAACGAAGACCTGCGGCATTCTGGGATGTAAGGATGAGCTAGGTGCGTGACCACCAGTCAGCAGGAGTGTGGACGCCATGCTGGCCGATAACGCAGAGACGAGAAGCAAATGAATGAAAGGGCTGTAGAGTCACGTGCTCGCGCCATGATGAATGCTCTTAAGTATGTCACACTCTGAGGCTTGAGCTCACTGCAAGTCGTCGACAGTTATGAAGCTCCCGTCTCAGCTTGCGCTGCTTGGCCTGGCACAGCTTGCTCTTTCTGCCGGAAATGATAAGATTCTTCTATGGGGTCCCTACAGGCCCAACCTTTACTTTGGTCTTCGTCCGCGTATACCGAATTCTCTCATGACTGGACTTATGTGGTTTGGTACCCATGACTATCAGTCCATAAGTCGTGAGATTGTGACTTCTCTTAATGTGTTCAGACGGCCTGTAATATGTTATCTATAGGGACGCGACATGCTTGTGAACAAGGCGACGAACTCGACAGCTATACGTGGACGGAATATGATCCACGTCAAGGTGGTGTGCAAGTCATACACGACAGCTCCAACAACGTCAAGATAACTACCGAATTTCTAAAGGTGCCGGGCGGAGACCATGGAGGGAGTTGGGCTGCTCGTGTGAAGGGAGAGCCCATGAAGCATAGTATGCAGCTTAAGCACATTCAATCGTTCGGGACCTCTCTGAATGAAGTTATTCCAAGACATTCCATGTCGTATATCCACCATATTTTACTTCGGTCTTGAGGGGCTTGGAGGATTGGAGATGGAGACAGATGAGGACGAAAATGTATGTATAGGGTCCTCAGAATTCCAGTATCAATGTGCGTTGACCAGGAAAATCTTTGAAGGGCATTCAAGGTGAATTCAAACTCTCTGGAACAACCCCAGAGCTGGACGACTTCGTAATTCGTGTCGTAGATGGTATTTATGATCATTTTCAACGTATGCTCTAGCTAACCACATTGGAGGCCCTAATAACACGGCGTTGAAAAATGCTCCACATGCCAGTGACTTCCAAGGGCGTATTGGCAGAACTCACTTCATTGGCCAACCTATTGCCACCGGCGGGATCTGGCAGGCCAAAGGTAATTTAAAACGTTCTTAGGTCGCCTTATGACAACCTTACTGTACCGATTTTACTCCTAGATTCTATTCTGAATGCTCTTATAACTAGAGCTCGTGAAATTCTCAATTCTTACCAGGATCCTGAAGCTGGGCTGCCCGATCCTTCGTATGTTCTCCAGCTACCTAACGAGGCTTATAGTGGTAGCAATCTTTTCGCCGTTCAAAAAATATTCGATGGACCATTTCAATTCGACGTGTTCTTTGAAAGTGAAAGTTCCAAGCAAAAACTCAGCTGTAACTTACTCCTTAAATCTTCTATATAACTTGTCCTGACAATGAAGTAGCAACCATCGTCGACCAGGGAATACCAGCATTAGTTGACAATTATACCCGACGTTTCCGGTCTGTGTTTCCTTATCCATCAGACTATGACAAGGAAAGGGAAGAGTCTCTGGAAGTATTCTCCAAGGCTATCACCTCTAACCTTATTGCTGGTGTCGGGTACTTCTATGGAACATCCATTGTGAATCGCAAGTTTTCATTTGAGTGGGATGAAGATGAAGACGCTGTCCAAAGCATTATTCGGGACGAAGAGGGCGACGAAGTCCAACCCGGGGCTCGATTGACTGACCCAAAGGCATTGCTAACAGCAACGCCAAGCCGTAGCTTTTTCCCGCGAGGCTTCTACTGGTATAATCCAGGCTTATAATGAGATTGTCGTTGCTCAAGACTACTCCAGGGACGAAGGTTTCCACTTGTTGCACATAGGTCAATGGGACAACGGTTTCAGGTCAGCTCGGATAAGCTGCAGCTGTTTATTATAATCACATGTTGTCTTCCAGCCTGGAGATTCTAGAATCTTGGATTGAATTGATAGATGAAGATGGGTGGGTGGCCCGAGAGCAAATACTTGGAGAGGAAGCAAGGAGCAAGGTAGCATTAATCCATGTTGCTTGGATTGAATGTGGTCTAGAAAATCTTGCATTCTAGGTTCCCCGCGAGTTCCAAACTCAAGTGCCGAACTACGCTAATCCACCTACACTTACAATGGCGGTTACGGCCTTCATTACTCGTTTGAAGGCCATTGCTACCTCCAAAGGCCCATCTTATCAAGATCTTGGGCTAGACTTCGGTCTCGGCAGCGAAGCTCAAGTTCCAATTGGGTCTTCTCCTATCGCTACAGCAGGAAACCAATACCTAGACTCGTCCGAGGAAGCTCTATCATTCTTAACGTCAATCTATAAGCCGTTAAAGCGTCACTATGATTGGTTTCGACGTACTCAACGCGGGCAGATCAAGCAATATGCCCGCAAGGCTCGGTCAAGGACCGAGGGGTATCGTTGGCGTGGCCGATCGGAGCTTCATGTTTTGACGAGCGGTATGGATGATTATCCACGTGGACCTCCGCACGCAGGAGAGCTACATCTAGATTTGATATCCTGGATGGCATTCTTTACTCGGACAATGAAGGAAATAGCTGGATACATTGGTGAAACAGATGATGAAATCACCTTTGCTGGAATTGAGACGGCTATTCTCGGCAACATAGATGGTTTGTGACCGGCTTTTCTCAATAACCATTGTGGTTAAACCGATGGCAGATTTACACTGGAACGCAGAAAAAAATATGTATTGTGACGTGAATGTCGACGATGAAGGTGAGAGTGTGTCCTGTCTAATTAATTATCTACCGTCTCAATTTCGCTTATTTCAGATGAATCCTACCATGTCTGTCACAAAGGATATCTGTCATTGTTCCCTTTGTTACTCTCTCTTCTTTCTCCCGATGCACCTCAACTTGGCCACATCCTTGATCTTCTCAGAGATCCAGAACACCTCTGGTCGTCCTATGGAGTACGCAGCTTGTCAGCATCCCATCCAGAATTTGGTCAAGGCGAAAATTATTGGAAAGGTCCAATCTGGGTACAAATGAACTACCTCATACTGAGAGCCCTATACACAGTAATATTTCTACAAGTTAGACCGGACTTGACCTACTTAATTCTTTCCAGACGTACACTGTTCAGCCAGGTCCTTATCAAGACAAGGCGAAAAAAATCTACAGCGAATTGAGAACAAACGTTGTTAATAACGTTTTCAAAGTAATTTTTCATTAATGCCCAATGCATCGCCCTCACTGAAAATTTGAAAGGAGTATGAACGGACAGGGTACGTCTGGGAGCAATATGATGCCACTACTGGGGAAGGCAAAAGAAGGCAAGTGGTTTCGCAGAGCATGCTGCCATTTTATTCTTATCTTGTGTCCTTTTAGTCATCCTTTCACAGGATGGACATCATTGACAACTCTGAGTGAGTTGCGTCTTTTGCTGGTAATTAAGGCACAATCTAATTTGAAGTCGAAGTTTTGTCTGAGCAGTATTAAATGTGTCGTAATACTGGCCCGACCGGAATACATGTAGAGAACACTAGTTTTATCCATGAAAACGTCATCAGAGGAGATTCAGAGTCGCTGAGCGAATCCAACAAACTATGCTATAAGATGTTGGTTTGTTTCAACAAAAAGACCTGGTTCTGTAGGTCATTGTGTCGCTGTATTTGACATGTCATTGGGAACCTGTCGTTGCGACAAATCAACGTGCAACACAGTTGCATCTCCTGGAGCGCCCAAAAAAGGTTCTCCTGTGCGCCAACCCCATTCCCCTTCCCGCGTAAACGGAAGATCGTTATATACAAGTCGCTGTACCGGTTGATATGTGAAATATGGAGCTGGAATAGTGTCAGACAGGTGGGGCGTACGATCAAATAGAGACGTGGTGCGAGGAAGGAGCCGATGATTGAACCTGAAATCGAAGATGGCAGCAAAGGTCTGTCGAAAGGCAACAAGAGCTGTTGCGATGCCAATAACGGCTCCTACGACAACGTCGTACCAATTGTGAACTATAGGAAGTCAACTTCGGAAAACCCAAGACTTGACTCACATACATTCATCGATAGTCAGTGCTCCAGAAATCAGAGTGGCACCGAGTATAGGACAGAACAGGAGAATCATCTTCCAGTAGGCAGGATTATGAGCGCTCATAACCTTGAGTTGAGCGTTGAAATAGAGTGCAAGATAGAATAAGCCTGCCCACGCGGAGGTAGAGTGTCCGGATGGCATGGATTCAAGAGAGTCGTTGATTTGTTTCTTATCTCCGGTACAGACAGAACGATCATACATGAGACTTGCAAACCCAAGCCCACTTGGAGCAGCATTGACCCCTATATCTGGTTGACAAACAGAGTAAAAGTGGGGGCGAAGGCCTCCAATCAACCATTTTACCCAAACCTGAAACAAGGCAGCGGTTATTAGGCTCTTGAGAAGGCCCATGGTAGTGGTCAAAAGATCGTCGATACTTCTTCTTCGCGCTTGAAACAAGCAGAAAAAGAAAAACGGAACGAAGAAAGCGATGAGAGCAGCCGCCCAAATAGGGATGATTTCCGTCCGTAAGGGATATGCGAACTGTGGGTACACGACCTCGCCATTCTGGAAGTACACCGGAAATAATCTATTAGGTGCCGGCGCTAAGATGCATGAAATTGAGGAAGCCTGATGGAAAAGGCGAGCTTACGAGCTTTGTAGATGCCCAAGCCAAGAGCCCCCATGAAAGCCATCGTGATCAAGTCAACTCCATGGAGTCTAAGCCAAATGAGAAAACTGAAAGGAACAGCTCCGTTTCTGGGACCATTTCTCGCGCTATCAGAATTGTCATTAGCCGGAGGCATGTTGTCTGAAAAGAAAGATCACTCTTCGAAATGCTATTTATGTATGCGGTAGATTCCTCTAGTTAAAAATAGAACATGAATTACCTCTAGTCACAATACAGTAATGAATCAATAAATTACAATGTCCCCTTCTATGCACCTTCAGACTCTTCTCGAATATCATGAATCTCCGTCGCCAACGGAGATCCTGGAAGTTCACCTCCAATGGAGGCGGTCTCCGTCCTGCGCCTCCTCCGTCGTGGCGTACTCGATACTGTGGGAGATACTGGAGGTTTAAAACCATTGGACTGCAATTGTGCAAGCAAATCTCTCGCAGCATCAACTGTTTCATCTCCAGAGGGTGGAGTTTTCTCCGACGCAAGAGGAAGTTGCGCTGATGGCTGTGCATTGGTAGCCGGCTGTCTGCGTGCGGCCCTGCGACTGATGGGGTCACCGTTGCGAAGCTTCTCCAGTAAAGAGTCGAGGGCATCAGAGGACTCGTTGGCTATCGCCTCGTTCAAAACCTTTTCGCGGGCCAACTTTTGTTCCTCGAGGGCCTGTTTGCGCTTTTCAAGTGCAGCCTTCTCTTCTGCAGCTGTTTGATTGTCGGCTTGGCATTTCTGTGAACATCGATCGATAACCCATTTGATTAGTCGGATCTATTCCCGCACCTTGAAAGAAGTAACGAAGGTCTTGAAGATGCCATAGAAGTCAGATGACGTCATATTCTTCTCGTCCTCACCGTAGTAGCTGACAGCATCGGTGAAAGTCGATTCAGCATTATTGACGTCATGGATAAGGTCTTCCATCTGCGCACTCGCTTTGTTGACAAACGCCCACATCTGCTTGCCGTACTTGTCAGTTGTCGATAGATCTGCAAAATGCTCCACGAGTTCCTGGCGAATACGCGTAAGGCCTTCACGTAGTTCGAAAACTCCTTTACGCAGATCTTGCGCGTTCACTAAAATATGCCACAACTTAGCCATCTCCTACTGCAGGAAACTCTGAGTCATTCTTCTACCTCGATAAGCCTCAGCTGGCTTGTCCAATTCGTCCAAGAAAGCCAGCATATCTGGGAACTGTTTCGCGACGGTCCGCTCCAGGAAGTGGAGAAGTGTTGTGTTGTTAACGGACTTGGTATCTACGAGCTGCGGAACTCTCAGTGCGGTTGTGATATCTGTGCAAAGAAGACGCGCCTTGTTGATGCTGCTGACTTTGAAACCGAAAGCTCCTCCTTTGACGCCAGTTCCATTCATGTAGTTGCCAACCAGAAGAATCAGCTATGGAAACAATCAACTAAGCAAGAATGAGGATATTGCAATACCTACAGTCAAGAGCTTCTTGAAATGTTTTGCCTCGAGCAAAGCGCGGCCGGCCTCTGACAATCTTCTGGCTCCCTGTACTGAATTAGAAGTTGACATGCAGGTATGGTAAAACCGAACCTCATCTAGGAGGGACCATACTTCATCAAATGCGACCTTGTAAAGCATGCCTTCAATGCGAGGACCCAGGCGGTTGATTTGGATGAGCTGAACCATAAGCCGATCAGACGGATGAAGCCCAGCAAGCTCCACTGGATCAGCGTTGCGGTACACATTGAGCTTCCCAACCTATTGATGGAAGTCATTCAGTAAGAATGTCATTTCGGATACTCGGAGTTCCACCTGTTCCGGAGAGGGAAGAACGGGTTTTAGCTCGCTCAAGAAAACTTGAGTGCACAGCTCTTGATCAAAGTACTCTACTTTACGAGCGATTTCCTCAGGCTGGAGTTTTCGAACGCGTTGTATGAGGATTTCTGACTGGATGTCAGTCGACTAATTGATAATACAAGCCAGTTGGCCTACCAACACGTTTTTTAGTTTGAGGATCTAAAACGCTCTTTAGTTCTGCACGCTTTTGTCGAGCTGTATCAAGGTCAGAACCTCTCACATATACACATTTTAGAACATATTACCCATGAGATTGATGACAAGCTGCTTGGCCTTGAAATCTTCCTCCATCTCCAACCACACTCCGTCGGATTGCAGTTTCTGGAGCATCTCCTTTTCTTGCTCCGGCTTTTCATTGCTCCAAAGTGTCTTTGAAACCTGTTGATGAGGTAATTTATCCCATTGCAGTTGTTTCATCTTTATGCTTGGCGTAATTGGCATATCTTTGCGTGCAGACAGTAAGTTGTTGACATTAGCTCCCAAAACTAACGATGTCTGCGAGCTATGGTTAGAACTTGTGGTTGAACTAGGAGGTGGCGGTGGCAGAGGTGGACCTGTACGAGGGGTCGATGGCGTAGCACTCCTGAAACCTGCTGGCGGTGGCGGTGGCGGTGGCGGTGGCGGCGGAGGAAGAGCTCGAGCATCACGAGATACTGGAGGCGGCGGAGGAGGAGGTGGTGGTGGAGGAGGTGGCGGCGGTGGTGGCGGTGGTGGCGGTGGTGGTGGTGGCGGCGGCGGCGGAGTATCGCCACCGGACGAAGGTACAGATGTCGACGTTATAGACGTAGATCGTACAAGTAGACTTGCTTGGCTCCTACCGAGAAGATGTTTACTGATTGTTTCAGCGGCTGAGCCAAAAGTAACATGAGGACTTGAAAAACTCGAGGATGTAAGAGCTGTATCCTCGGTAAGTGTCGTCGACCCGCTTCGTGTCGACTGAGTATATTCGCTGTCATCATCGCGAATCATTGGTGAGGGTGAACGACTTAATTCCCTCGATTCGCCAATTTCTTCAGATGGTGAAAGAAGGTGAGTAGACTTGTACGATACATCGGAGCCAAGCGGCGGTCGATAATTGCGCCGTGGGGAGCCTCGTACACTCCTGGAGCTTGATATTGATCCATTGGATGGGTTATACTGAGAAGGTTTAGAGGACGGATTGAGATGCGGGAAAAATGACATACAAGGTTGGCACCAGCTTCCAATTGCTGCTGTATTTGTTCTTGTGCATGCGCATCATCAGCATCCATAAATTGCGACACACGCCCGTCCTCATCAGTAATGGAGACTATGGCGCTTTCTCCGCCGATGACATTACCAACCACCTTCTTCTTGCTACCTGTAGCTCGAGAACGCCTCAAACTAGATTTTCTAGGAGTGGCGTCTAAATCCTCCTCGACTTCGACTTCATGCGTATTTCCATTTATCCGTTTCTCGTGACCCTCCTTTCCTTCTAGGATGTGGATGGTTCTTCTTCTATGGAAATCCTTCTCAAGCTGTTGAACCAGCGTTTTTCTGTCCATACCACCGCCCTCGAGTACAGTCTCCATTCCCCTCCCAATTTCCTTCAACATTCGGAACAGCTCCATAATCTGTGCCTCAAGTTGTGCAATTTGCTCCTCGTACCCTGCTTTCTGAGTCGCCAATTGTCCTTGGAGTCTGGAAGTTGTTTCTCTTGAAACACCGAGCTTCTCTTCCGCATGATTTAGTTGCGACTTGAGTCTCCCGACCAGCCCATCCTGTCCCTGAGCAACTTCCTCTTCTAAAGCCTCCTTTTCCAACATCAAGCGAGCAGCGGTCGCTCTGGCCACGGCTGCCTCTGCTTCTACCGCTTGGTACCTATCCGCCTCGTTGAACTGGGCAATTATCCGCTCAACAGAATGACCCAAACGCTGTTCCGCACCGGCAAGTTTTTTATCCATTACGACATCCGTGACAAGGGAATCAATAAGCTGATAGTAGTGTACCATTGGTTGACCCTCTTCTCGAATCAGCAACAGATGCTGCATCATTGACAAGAAGTGGTCTCGCGCTTTCGTGTCTTGAGTTCGTGCAGAGATAGCGTTATACACATCTTGAGGGTTACTAAGGTCGCGTAAAACTTCCTGATCCAATCGCTCTCTGAGTCTCTGTTCATCCTCATCCAGAATCCGGTAGAGGTTTCTAAGGTTTGTGTCAATATTCGAATAGTTAAACCCTTGTAGAAGAACCACGATCCGCTGCAGACCTGCCGCTTCCATCTGGGCTCGGTGATGTAGACGAAGGTCAAGGTCATCAATGTTGCTGATTATAGCATTGATAAGGAGTAAGTTTGCTAGCTTTCAAGGTTTGAGTTGTTGAAAACGAGTCAAGTACAAAATTTACTTACTGCGTAATCATTCAGAGAGCTATCCCCACCACCACTACGTTTAACTTCTTCACTAGCTCCCACCAAACTTCCCATTTTACCCCGACCAGAGAGCGAGTACTCCATAGACTTGAACCAGTAGTCATAGCAGCCACCACCTTCGTTGTTCGATGAACTGAGTGCTTCTAAACCGGCCACAACTAGATTCAAGGTCTCTCCCTCATTCCAATAGCAGATAAAGCAGAGAAGATCGGCGATGAGTTTACGATGCGCTAGATGCGGAGTATTGAGAGACGCCGCAATTTGAGTAACAATCAAAGGATGTGCGAGCGCTTCACCAGCCGCAGACTTCGGTGAAGTAAATAACGAGTATAAACGCTAGATGTTGCAACTACACACCGAATTATTAAATATTTGTTTGATACATTTGCCGACCTCATATTCCAGGCTAATATCATTTTCGCGCCTACGCAGATCATTAATACCGATGGCATTAAAAATTCCTCTCCATACCGTGCTGAATTCTTGCGACTAAGATGCATAAGTGTTTGTGCCAAGACAGAAGTTCCTTTCATTCGAACAAAACGCCAGAACCATTCCACCTCTCGACTGCGCAAAGAGACTTGAAGGCTGCTTGCCTCCTTGGGAGTGATTGTCTTGTCCAAGAACTTTTTTATATACCATTCCGGTGTATTCACAATGTCGGAGGGTGAACTATTCTCGTGATGTCGTCTGTTAGACTCTTCTCGACTTTTTTCGTCTTTCCAGCGTATATGTTCAGCGTTGTAAACCATGTGCCATTTCTGTTCTATAGAAAGATCGGGTAGGTCTCCCAAATCACGGTCCCGCTTGATTTCTTCAAACATTGTTTCAATTTCTTCATGGGTATCTGGGCGTGGAAAGTAGAACGAGTTTGAAGAAGTGTTGTTATTTCCGCGAGTGTGATAGAAAAGGGAGTGATGAGTTCCGCTTTCAGAAGACGATAATGAAGATGCGTATTTGGACGCGCGGTTTGCTTCTGAACGCATGGTAGTAGTGGATGTGGGTCGAATTGTAGTACTACTAGTCGAAGTACTGGACGAGAAGTGGCCAAAGTCAGCTAGATGTGGACTGCGTACACCGGAGGAAGTCGAAGCTTCACTTAAACGGACACGGCTGGATTGAGGGGTCTGTGGCAGATGTTTGGACGATGAAGAAGGCAAAGACTCTTCGTATAACGTGGAAGAGTCTGCAGTAGACACAGGTGTGCTGGGAGAACCTGCAAGACCATAGCTATGCTGTTCGTAGAGTCGGTCTCTGCTTCGTTGGAAGGCATAGTTGTTGGATTCTGTGCCTGAGGCAGTGAGAGTCGGATTTGTATTTGGAGCGGAGATGCCTCGAAAGCCCTGGCTCATAGTACCTACGGGCAACGGAGAACGCGGGGGTGGTCCGAGCTTGTCATAAGGAACGGAACGGTCGCTGAGATCCTGTTGAGTGGAAACAGACGATTGGCGTGGCCTCCCTTTCTTGCGGTTGAATATACTGTCCATGGATGCTCCCAACAGAGAGAGATTGAATGGAAGGCGTCTCCTGGAAGTGAGAGTATCAGTCTGGAGTATGTATGATCGCGTTACTGTTGCCAAACAATCACCAACGGCCATCAAACTCGCAAGGCTTGGCGGTTGGATCTTCAACGTCGCGAAACCTTCTGCGCAGATTTTCAATTCACTCTTTAATATTTCCAATATGATTCCTCTTTCCGTCCTTGTATCCCTTACACTCCTTCCATTTACTCTGGGTCAAGCAAACGACTCTGCTCTTCAAATCGCGGCGATCGAAGCTCACTTCAAACAGTCCCAGATTGTCCCCCAACTTCTCCCGTCGTTCAATCCGAGTGCCATACTTACCGTCAACTTTGCTGGTGAGTCATCCTTCGTTATGTGAGAACAACTTCCTTTCCTGAATTGCGGTCTGGTCGCTCGAAGGCATCGGTGACATCGCTCCTGGTCAGCCCTTGACCAAAGAACGTGAGTCTCCGGTCTCATCAATGTTGTCGAACTTCTGACCATTGCTGCAGAGACGGCGCCTACTCCTACGGTCACTGTAACCGCTGCCAACTCAAGCGTTCAACTGAATGGAAAGTACACCATCGCTATGGTCGATGCCGACGTGGCGGGTAGTGATTTGTCGAAAGGTGTCAACCATCACTGGCTTATAAATGGCGTCGAGATCACTGGTGTGTAGTCTATAGAACTCACGGTGTCTATCTTCATTACAACTTGACAGATGGTCAGGTTTCCAATAACTCCGCTACCTCCATCGTCAGCTATGCTGGACCCGGACCTGCGGCTGGCAGCGGCCCACACAGGCATGCCTTTGTTCTCATCTGAAGGACATGTGTTAAGAACGATTCCTAGATACGTAATCATTCTCTACGCACAACCCGACACATTCAAACCTCCCGTCGACCTCTCTCAACCTACTGGTGTTAGTCTTTTCGACCTAAACGGATATGTTCACGTATGTGTTGTCCTTTGTAGATTCATGTCCTTTTTCTCACCTTAGATGTTTACAGCACAGTGGTCTCGGTGGCCTGGTCGCAGTACGTCACAATCCCTTCTAAGATCCAAGATCCAAGGTGTCTAACTTTTCGCAGGCGAATTACATCACTGTTGAGGAGGGAACCACCACTGTTTCTATCCCTGCAACCTCGTCGGTCATCAGTTCCACTTTAGTCACTGCTACACCCATCAGTTCTAGCAAAGTTGGTACGGCAAGTGGCACCTCAACCGCAGGCGCTGCTAGTCCAACACAAAGCAACAGTGCCTCTTCTTCAATCAGCAACTTCTCTGGCTTTCTATTTGCTAGCCTTCTTGCTGTCATAGTTAGTGTATAATATCGACCTTTGGGCACACCACCGGCGAATTTGAACTAACTCTGTTTCTGGTCGATCAATAATCCAATATATATAATATTCAACACATCGAATGAGTAAACCTTAGTTTTTTATGAAATTCCGTAAAAGGTAAGGATGAAGAGAAACAAACAAACTTTGAACTAAGGGAGAGGAATTCAAAAAAACATGATTAGATTGACACAACAAAGATCGAAGCCATATGCCAGTCAACTTTCGTAGCGTTCACGGGCCTGCAAAGAACTCAGTACCTTCCTACTCGTGTGTTGAATCTCGTCTTTCGGTTTTACTTACCGCGTCCTGCGCCATATGGACGTAACCGGAGTATCCGTCGGCGTATTTACCAATTTCCTTGCCTTTGCTGGCTCCCAAGCCAGCTCCTTGTGCGTAGATAGCAGTTTGGCTAGAAGGCGCACATCGATAAGCTAATGGCACCACGAAGACAATGAATGCCACAAACATCGGGTCTACTCTGCCTTCACCAGAACTCCCGAGCCCAGTGCCTTCAGTCCAACCCATCATCTTCAGGAGTTTATTACCGACATTGTTGGTGTCCTTTCCTGGATCGATAGAAGGAGGGGGCGATGGCGGCGGCGGCGGACCCTCTGATTTCTTCTGTTTCGAATTGATTGAGTCCTTTTCCGGTAAAGGAACGTCAGGTTGGTTAAATAGCACGCGGCGCTCCGAGGCACGGTCTCGATATTTCGGCTGCTCCTCAACTTTCCGTGCCGTTACTTTCTGTCGGGCGACCTCACGAAGATTTGGATCCTTGAAATTTTTCTGTTCAGGAAAGGGAACGGAACCGCAGACCAAGCAAAAAGAACAAAAGATAACGTCAGCCTAAAGAACTTGAGAAGGTACACAGCATTGAAGTGGCGAGCCTTATGCAGATCTGATTCCTTATTGTGGCGTTTGAGCTGATCGAGAGACTTGAACTGCCGTGAACAGAGCAAGCATGTTAAACCTGCGGTATCGGAAAATTCAAATTCGACTTCCGTCATAGTCGTGGAGTTGGAAGCGCCAGTCTTGTTCGAAGACAGCGCCGAAGACGTCGCACGAGGGGGAGCCTGAATGCAGTGTATTGAGTGTAAGACCAATATATCCTGATGCACCATAGCGAGAAATCCAAGAAAAGGTGATCACCAGAGTAGCTGAAGGAGCATTTTGACCGCTCATATCTTGCATAAGCTCTTCTTGCACTTGATTCCACTTGTTGATATTGTTGACAGTCTGGAGACACTCAAAGTGAGCAACAATATTCTGGAGCGCAATTCCCTTGACAGTTTCTTTGGCGTAGGGGGTACAGTACCTTCTTGCTTGCGATCAATGGAGGGACTTTCTTGGCAGCAGCAACTACATGTGCCAACATAAGCCACACCCAAACCGGTTGTGGAACGCTACGTTGACTTACCTTTGTTCGTTAAGCCAGAGTCCTCTACCTCCTCCTCACCTGCACCACCCTCATCCATCGAGAATCCCACAACGGGAGCTTTGACTGGAGTAAAAAAGAACATGATTGTTGTGAGACTTTCAAGGATTCCGTCTTGTCGACTCACAAGTAGCCACTTTTGTTGGCCCTTTACTAAAACTCAATGTCACGGGTTTGTCAGAGACTGGTAGTTCTGAAGGCGCCACTGGTGCAGGTCGGGTTTCGACTTCACCTAAGGAGCGTCAGAACCAATTATCAGGTTTGAGAAAATCTTTACTCTTCTTCTTCTTTTCCTTTTTTCTCTCTGCAAGTTGGGCTGTCTGAGCGGGTTCTTCGACTTTGAACTCCAAGACAGCTACTGTAGAGTTTTCATCCCAATATCGCACCCAGGTGTCCTGAACGCCACCCAAACTCATAGAAGATTGAAGGCAAGCATCGTCACGTTGAAGAAAGTCGGTAACAGGCTGGAATGAGTAGGGATGAGCAAATGACGCTGCTACGGGACGATCCGAAATCCGAAATCCAGCAGGATGGATAGATGGTGACATAGTAGCGGCTAGAACCGCAGAAGCTGACTGTGGTAACGTTAGAAATATATTATTCACATAATCGATTTGCACTGTACCGCGACATCAACGAATTCGACAAAAGCAAAACCAAAACTCGCCATAGTGACTTTGTCCTTGATGAGAATGATCCGTTTCATGCCCTTCGCCCCCTGCATTGCCGGGCCAGAGGAGTAGAGCATAGCCTGGTAAATCGCCTGCGGACCGGACAGTTGGTCGAGTCCCCTGAAAAGGAGAACGGGGCCTTGAGTATTACCAATGTCGCGAGTTCCATCATTCAAGTTGCCACGATTGAACCGACCCCTATCGTGAGGAGAGGCACTTTGCGAGTAGTCAATCTTGACTCGACGTCCATTATGCGGAGTCCCAGTCTCGAGCGCTTTATAATATGCAGTCGTCGCTGATGCGCCATGTGATGCGGGAGGTGGTACTTGAATAAAGGGAAACAAGGGGTCGACAAATGCCCGAGCATGCTCGGTAGTAGTGAATTGCGCAAAACCGAAACCTTTGGAGGAACCTTATAAATCCAACGGCGAAGAACGTCAATGTAGTGCGGACACAGATACAAATATGCAAGTGCCTGATGATTTGTCTCGTATTATGGTGACCGTCTCAATGCTACATCCATTGGCCGTGAGATACGATTGGAGCTGGTCTGAATTGTGAGAATTGGTAGGTGCGGAAAAGTTTGGACTGACGTCGGCCTCAGTGAAGTCGGGATCTAAACCGAGGAATATTACATGAGGACTTGGTTCGGACGGCACAAGACGTTTCTTGTTGCGTTGCTGGCGGTCATCTTGGCCGTAGTCCTGGAACTGATCGCCACCCTGGTGGTTGCTTCGATCAGTGGCATTATCATATGCCTGACCTGTATGGCTTGTATCATAGACTTGGAATCCCTAAAAAATTTCCCGTGAATAAGAATTGAGGCTATGGGCGTTCGTGAGCTTGACCCCATGAGTAGTTTTCCGTCTTTTTCCATCCCCATAGTGGTCGTCTTCTCTGGGTCGGACATGATGTCGAGAATCATGGGCAGCCCAGGTTGTATCTTGCCAGGCATCCTTGCCCTGGTCCCATTCCCTGTTGTAAGGCATGTTGAATGATGATGGTCAAAAGCAAAGTCAAGTCGACAAACAAGGCGCAAACATCGGAGACCTTTTGAATCTCATTTGCCAAATCCACCATGGGCGAACATCACTGTAAAGCTCCTCTCCATGTTTTTCGTTATCTGACTGACTATATATCACACAGCACAACTCAAGGTATGGTTGGTTATATGCCACCGTCATCAAAATCTTAGGATTCTGCTCAACTCTTAGGTCCCGGACCCCGCCATTGAAAGATACAATCTTATGGTACATTTCTACGTTCTTGTTATATCCCCCACTGTTCCTGACCACTGTAGCGTGAGAGGGCGTACCTCAACTTCCAGTGGACAAGAAAAACGACTCGGACTGCAATCCTCGGCATCATCGTCTTCCCTGCCATTGCTTATTACCTTTCCAGCGAATACACCGTATGTGGTCTCTTTCATGTCATCAAAGCAATCATCTCATAGTAGCAACAGCAAAAATTCGACTGGTTGTCAAGGAAAGGACAGCCCCTCGTTCTCTCAGAAACGAAACCCGAATAGGTCCATAATTACAACCAAATATACTGTTTCTCGCTCTTTTGTCGGCTACCTCGGATGTAACGCATTTAAAGGGTTATTCCAAAGTCTCTGCAGATCTTCAGAATTTATAACTCACACGTTAAATTCGCTTGCACAAATCTATGGCAACCTTACAACCTGCCCCGATTACACTACTTAGTAAAGCATGAGCTGGAGCCTGCTGCGAAAAGTTTTCTACCGCAGTGTCCAGATGCTCCAACTCGTCGTCCCTGAATTCTTTGACCACTTCCTTCAAAAGTTGGACGCTTGGGTGATCATGAGGAAAGGATTCCATGTCCACGAGTTGGCTATTTGCGAAGAATAAGATTGCCTTCGCCTGGGGGATTCAAAATTGGTGGCTTACTCATCGTAGTGCTCACCAATCACAGTCTCAACAGCTTCGGTACATGCCATCGCCGCTTCCTTGCCCATGAGGGCTGTTACTGCGCCGAGTCCAAAACCTGCTACTTTTGCAACTTCTGTTAAAATAGTTGGTCTAATACGGTGTTGCAATTGCAATTTGTCCATGACCAGAAGATGTTTTTTCTCTTGATCCCACATTTCCTGAATTCTATTTTAATGAAGAGTAGCATACCGAGACTGGAGGGCTCGCCTGGATTAGCGGTCCTGTGCGCTTGTCGCGCCCCAGAACGAACAGTTGCCCCTTATATATGTAGTTCGCTGCGACTTCCCCGGCTTGGTCAACGCGAACAGCACTGTCAAGCAATGCCCTCTGCTTTGGAGTGAGATTTTGAGGAGTCGTCGTTACAGCTGGACTGTTTGCGTTCTGGGGGTCTGTGTACATGCGGGATGCAAAGCTGGAATTAAACCTCCTCAGCAATGTAATTGCATTTCGTGGAGAGAGGCGAGCTGCAAAGAGCATCGACGTGAAGAAGGTACAAGACGATGTCGATGATGTTTTGAGCCGCGGCTCTCGGGCCATCCGTGTCATGTGTTCCTTTTCGCTGAACCACACAGAGAGGACCTGAGCTTTACCCTTTCCAAAATGCCATCGTATGCAAATTAATCTATCAACTGGAGAAGACGTTCTAACTTTAGTCTAGTTTCACTCCAACGGACGCTGTGGATATGTCCAAAGAAAAAGGTTGGGCAGCCGATCTCGGTACGTGATCAAGCTTTTCCGAATTATGGATGACCGTGGTCATTCTCTGCAGGCATGCTCGACTGGGATTCCACGAATATTGTCTTCACAAAGCGCTCCTTGATAGAGTTCTTAAAGTAGGGGATTATTCGCGTCTATACAATTGACGACGCGCTATAGACGCATATCACTCAGGTACACTGGGACCACTGTTGACACTAACTTCAACAACATCGCCAAACTCCCGCGTTTGTCGACTCCCTTCCTCTAACCTGAAATGATGCCAATTCCGAGGACATGTAGGATACGCAACATTTGGCAAAATCTCTGATGATTCAGAAGTACCCGAAGCTGCCGGTTAGCGTTTATCGTTCTTCTGCCTACCGAGCATATCTAAGCATTACCCCAGAAACTGACCTGAAGTCTACTCGCCTAACGCGTACCGCTCCTAGCTCCAGCATCGGCGATTTACTTGGAGATCACATAGAAGATGATGCTCTAGCGTCAGCGCCACCCAAGGGGGCAGATCAGGCGTGTCTCCGTCAATCTCTCCTGCTTTCTTTTCTCACTGCCTTACCCTCTTGTGTAGACTGCAGCCAATGAAAGCAGTGAAACCGGCTTCAAACCTAGCAGGTTTGTTGTATCACATCAATCCTATACATCTCAAGTGGACTTCTAAACAGACGCGTACGCACCACCCCTGGTGGCCCAAGCAGTATCGGAAACCTATGGGACGCATCGGAGACTGATCAATTTAAACCAACGCGACGGTATGAACACTTGATCTTTCATTTCTCTTCCTAACCGACGAATGCACAGGGTTAGACAAGGTCCAGGAGGACAGGACAACATTAACGATGTACAGTTGGCATCACTTCGTATTGCCTCCACTAATAATCAGTCCCACAGATTTTTTAAACACACAAATACACAACAGGAAGGGAGTTGTGCGTACGAGGGCGATATATCCAAATTCAATACATCAGACTGTTGACCCTACTTATTAAGAATGATATTGTTTAAGAACCTCGGGTAGACGCTCATCGGAATACATACCTGAAGGAGTATTTAAGACCCCCCTCTCTAGACAATCAAGCTGTCTCATGCTATATGGTAGGGGCTAAGACGTGTGCGTGAATCCAAAGAGAGAAAAGTGCATATCAATCGGTCTTGGTCAATCCATAAAAGATGTTTGTCCAAATCCTGGCGGTTCACTCAGAACAATTCAGCTTGAAAGATTACATCAAAGACATGCAAGCCATGCATACTGTGGCCAATTGCGCCATCAAGCGATGATGGGAGACCCGCCAAAAAGGTGAGAAAAAATGTTGGTAGCAGTGAGGTTCGAACTCACGCGGGTTTGCACCCATTGGGAATCAAGAACTACTTAAATCCAACGCCTTAGACCAACTCGGCCATGCTACCGGTTGAAAGGCATTGCTTCTCATAAATTATGATGTACGCTTGAGCTTTCAAAAGGACGACGGGTCAACTCCACTCATTAACCGAAGTACCCACAATCCTTGACACGGCATTGAAACCTGAGATCTCCCAAGACGCAACCGTGTGAGCCTCTTCGTTGTTTGCAGTGCTCAATGTTTCTGTTATTTCGCTATGTTATACATATCACTTTTAAGGGTATCACCAAGATGTCAAAATATACATGTAATAGAATAGTTATATTGATAAAGTAGAACGTCTACTGAGATATCCCTCGAATCCCAAAAAACTTGACGAAGACAAAACCCATGAGTTATTCGCTGAAACTCCAGATCTTTATATCGGCGTCATCACTCCCCGACACGATTTTATCTTCTCCTAGAGCTAGACAGCTCACAGCAGCCTTGTGACCGACAAGAGTCGCCGTGCATTTACCCTCATCAGGGGACCACACCTAAAGAACCTCAATACACAACGCGCAATGAAATGGGGCGCAACATACCTTGATAGTTCGATCCTGGCTTCCGCTCACCAAGCGCATTGTATCGCACGCTACTGCCCAAACGCCCTCGATGTGACCAAAGAATGTCCGAGTACACTTGCCTGTTTCAATATCCCACAGCCTGATGGTGTTGTCCAAGCTGCCAGAGATGAGCACGGGCTTTTTCCGGAAACGTACCGTCGTCTGCGGAAGCGGCGGCGTGGAGGTACCGTGAGGCCACTCTGAAGAAACACTTCCGAGTGGCGTTTTGTTCGGTTCAAGAGCAGAAGTGGTCGCCCGTTCGTTGTTTGCCACCTCTATAGACAGTTCTTCGCTGTTGCAATCGCTCGCAGGCAGCAACTTCATGCTTTGTACCTGACCCATATGTCCTGTCATCGTACAAAGACAGGTCCGACGTGTAAGATCCCACAACTTGATCGTCCCGTCATCAGAGGCAGAAAATAGCATCTTCCCAGCGTCGATCTCGCTTGCAGAGCACGCGCTGCCTTGGGGTGACGATGAACCACCTCCAGGTACGTCGAAGAGCGACACATTAGACTGCTCTACACGCGCACTGGGGTTACAATCCCAAAGCTGCACCGCGTTAACCCGGTCATTGTGTCCTCTCAATGTAAATGCCCCGCCGGTTCGCAAGTTCCAGACTTTGATGGTGGTATCCACACTCCCACTCGCCAGAACGTTGGAATCAAAGTTAAGACACAGGACTGCGTCGGTGTGTCCAGTCAATGTACGAATATGTTTTCCGCGGCGCCAATCCCAAACCTTGAGAGTATGGTCCATACTGCCCGTGATGAGCGTGATATCGTCAAACTGTAGTGCGCGAACAGCGAGAGTATGGCCCTTGAGGTTATGAAGTTCGACGCCTGTCTCCATGTTCCAGACACGGACGGTACAATCATAGGAGCCGGAGATGAGAACGGGAAATGCGGGATAGGGAAGGTTTTCGTTGAACTGAAGACACATGACGCCGTCGGAGTGGCCCTTGAGAGTGCGAACCGTACATCGACCGCGGCGCCAGTTTCGCTCAATGGCCATGCGTTCGCTATAGACGTCTTTCCAGGGGCGAGTAACGGATTCGATGGATGGGATGGAAGTAAGGAGGGCGCAAGAAGAGGCTTGGCAAGATGACTCAGGCTCTTCACGAGTGCTCGAGCGCTGACGTTTGAGCGGGGGAGCAGACTCGTATTCTTCGTCTGGAACAGGTCGCTTTGTTATGAGGCGTTCGGTGGGAGGTGATATCGAGCGGAGTCGGTAGCTGCGTTTCTTTTCAAGAATAGGGAGGCCCCAACCACACTTGGCGCACTTTTGGCCGATATGCTGCTCGCAGATGCCGCGCCAGAGGATATCGTCGTCAGCGAGGGCCTTCCAGCGCTTGGCGACCTGAGCCGCCCGACATAGCGATGTAGCATCTAGATAGCCGAGAATCTTGAGCGAGACTTCGCGGGGAAAGCAAGCGAATGGGTCAATGCGAATGAGATGGGCGAGATGTTCGGTTAGGAGAGAGAGCTGGGAGAAGCAGCACATGGTGAGGAGGCCCTGGAGGATGAGGGCTCTGCGGGGATGTGATGAGGAGGAAAAGCTGGACCAGATGGCGTTGACTGCCTGGCGCTCGTCGAGAGGCATGGCGTCGAGGGACTGCTGCAGTCTGAGGTTGGTTCCCTCGTCGGCCATGCGCTGGTGGCGGAAACAGAGCTTACGGGGGGCGGCGTGGAGAGGAGTGGGTTCCTGGGGATGATCTGGACGGCGAGGAGCGCTGACGTCGTGCTCGGCGACGAGCTTGGGTGCGGGGAGGGTGTCGCAGACGTAGGACTCTGGGGGATTGGCGGAAGGCATGATGGTATAGGACATAGGTAGTTGGAAAGTTAAACTACTTTCAATCTCGCGCCACATGGCGCAATCGCACACCTACAAAGCACGCAATTTTTCGTAAAATTCAAGATCACTATACAACAGAACAATCGCGTTCGATACAGCACAGCTCCCCGTCAGTCCAGCGTAATCTTAAGTTGCTCAACAGGTATGGGCACAAAGTTCTCCAGCACAATCCCCCGCGAGGCCAGCTCCGGTTCGCAGTGCGGCGGAACAAGCTGCCGGATCAGGTCCGGGCGCACAGACAGCTCTGGAGAGCCAACGCCCATCAGTCATCATTCTCCCCATTTGACCCTCACTCACCTTCCCGTGAAAAATCAAATAACCTCGGGAACTCCTTTCCATTCGGCATCCGCTGGCCCTCGACCCGTAGCTCGTCGAAGAACGGATGCACCATCGCCTCCACCGCACTCAGCCGTGCCCCTGGTGTGTACTCCAGCAATTTGGACACCAGGTCTATTGCCTCCGGTGCTGTGCGGGGCCGGAAAACCTAGAAAAAAATCTAGTTCAGCACTAACTCCGCTGTGCGTGCCTCGACACCTACTTTTGAGAATGGGTGTGGTTTGATTTGTGGGAACTTGTGCTCCATGTAGTTGGGATTCATCGTCTTAATCTGCTCCCTCGAGGGCGTTCCAAGCACCTTGATGATTTCCACCAACTGATCGATCCCGCTCTCTCCTGGGAACAGAGGCTGGCCGAGCATCAGCTCTGCCATCACACATCCCGTTGACCAAATATCTGCAATATGAGTCAGTCCCTGATCCCAGCAACAATGACAATGACTGCGGTCACGCGCACCGATGTTGGTGGTGTAGTTTGTGGCACCAAAGATGAGCTCAGGGGCACGGTAGTACCTCGAGCAGATGTATGAAACATTGGGCTCGCCTGCCACGAGGATCTTTGCTGAGCCAAAATCGCAGAGCTTTAGCACGCCAGAGGCGGGATTGAGAAGCAGATTCTGCGGCTTGATGTCCCTGTGGCAGATGCCGACAGAGTGGATGTAGGCCAGGGATCGCAACAGCTGGTACATGTACAGTTTAATTTGGAGCATGGGCATAGGCTGCTTGAGTTTGGCATAATGGCGACTGGCGCGGTAGACAGTTTCCGGAACATATTCGAGAACGAGATTAAGATAGACTTCGTCTTTCTGTCGTGGAGATGAGTGTGGCATTTGATTCTGACAAGGGGCTAGACTGTACCTTGTCCCCATTAGAGTAAAAAAATGCCTTTAGATCAACAACGTTTGGATGAGACACGAGCCTCATGATCTGAAGTTCACGATTCTTAAGAGTTCAAGTTATTAGATAAGAATTGGAATGAAGAAAGAACAAACGAACCTTGAACCGTTTGTCCTGCAAGACTTTCTTGATTGCGATGTCATCACCGTCCTGGGTTGAGGCAGCAAGCTTGGCCTGGAAGACGACACCAAAAGAGCCATTGCCGATAACTTTGCAATTCGTGTACGAAAGTTCTCTTGTCTCGGCAGACTTGCCGTCGGAGGCAATAACTTTGACAACCTTGTGGGGGTCATCTATTGCTGAGGAGACAAGAGGCACGTGGAACGTGTGTCGATCGAGGACGATTCGGAGAAAAAAGCCAAAACATGGATCACATAATTGGGAGAACAAGTCGAGGATGTTGATGCGATGCGATTGGAGAAAGGAGAGCGGGTCAGCACGGGTAAGAGAGAAGGGCTAAATAAAACTATAAGACTGACCGGAGATCTTGACGCCGTTTATTGGGCCGTGAATGGACATTGATGAAAAATACTAGGTGTACAACGCGAGAGATATGAAACAGGAAATATAAGAAAAAAGGTGGGTAGGGTGTATAGAACAGGGGCGGTGGGTGGAAGATAGAAGAGAGAGGGCTGTGCTGTGCTGGGGCTGTCGTGAGAGACGGGACGGGATGGACAGTCGTGGGGGACGGGGAGGACGATGTGGGGCTGAGGGGGACGACGAACGAGTTTGCGTCGCTGCCAACTGATCAAGTGACCGCAAATATGGACAAACACGTTGTCGGAGAAACCGCAGTGGAGTACATGTTATTAGTCTGCACGATAAGCAGTGAGTAAGTAACAATAAACCCCTCTTGTCTCCGCGGCCAGCATTGCCAGGGAACCATATAGTCCTTTGTCTAAGAGGCTCATGAAGATCTTTGACTGGTCACGTCTCCGGGCTTATTCCGTGCAAAATGGCATTCGATCCCTCTCGATCCCTCCAGATTAACCCCACTCGCTATCCAGATCCTCCCCATTATATCCATGTTCTCTGCAAGAGCCTCCTCGACACACTCTCGCAGACGAAGCACACGTCTCTCTTCTCGGAGTGGCTTCTTTTTTCCATCTGGATCTGAAATCTACCAGGTCGCGTGCCGTGCCCGTCAACCGAAAATGTAGTTGCATAAATATCATGCATGCAGAGGGTCATTAATTTCCACAGCCACTTTAAAGTGCTCGTGTTTTTCTTACTCTTTCGTTTGTTCCTCGTTCTCCCCCCGTCCGTTATGCCGTCCAACGACTTTGGACGTCCTCCGACCCCTTGCAGCACTTTACATGAACACTCCATCCAATCCTCCTCCGGTCATTCCATTACTGTTGATCTAAGGACTTCGGGTCCACCGTCCAATATACATCGCCCGTGTTCCTCAGCAGCAATAATACCGTATCCAGGCGAGGGAACCCCATACTCTCCCTACATTGTAGATTGGACCGAGAACGATCCAGAGAATCCGTACAACTGGTCCAGAGGTCGAAAATGGGTGATTACAATGCAGGTGAACCAAACACACGATCCCTCTCAGAATGGCTTCCTCAAGTGTCTGTTTGTTTGTCAGCTCGCCCTCTCGACATGGACCGTTTCCTTCGGCAGCAGCTCCTACTCCGGCGGTATTCAGGGCATAATGCGTGACTTCAATACTTCTGAAGACATTGCTATCCTTGGAATTTCTTTATATGTCCTAGGCTTCGCACTTGGGTTGGTCCATTTTGGCTCTATCATCAGGCCGTTATACCAATATTGACATATCCTAGCCCACTAGTATTTGCTCCCATGGGCGAGGCAAGTCACGCTTCGTTTTGCTGAAGTCATCAACTCATGTTGTTTGTTACATTCATCATTTGACAGATGTTTGGAAGAGTCAGGACTATAATTTCCTTTCCCACCAGATATAGTATTTCTCACCCAGGCTTACTAGCGCATTGTCTTCCTCGTGACGCTCACTACGTACACCCTCTTACAAATGATGGGCAGCTTGGGGCACTCCCTAGCCGTACTTATGACATGTCGGTTGCTCACAGGCATTTCTGGCTCCTCGCGTAATATTCCATTCATGCCCTTTCATATGTCGATCTGACTTCTACTTCTACCACACAAGCTCTGTCCAATGCCGGAGGTGCGATTTCTGACATCTGGAATGCTCGTGAACGTGGTCTCGCCTCTGCCATCTACGCGACAGTGCCTTTTCTCGGCCCAGGTATGGTGTCTGTTTACCTGCATTGACTTTCAGGGGTCAACCTATTCACAGTCATTGGTCCCATTGTCGGAGGCTTTGTAGCCGAGAACCCAAAACTAGGCTGGCACTTCAACTTCTGGTTAATATTCATCTTCTCGGCCATAACATTGTCCCTTGGTTACTGTTTAACTCCAGAAACCGTGTGTAATATCTCAATTCATTCCTCAAAACTCTAACGACGTCCTCTAGTATGGTCCCGTCCTACTGCGTCGCCGTGCCGAAAGACTATCTGCTGTATCCAACGGCTTTGTCCATTACGTTTCAATCCATGATATACACCGTTCTCGATCATTCCCTCAAGTCATGCGTATCAACCTTAGCAGGCCGTTTGGTAGGGCGTAACCCCTTCAGGTACCCAGTCATCTTGCTCACAAGTTCACTTTAGTCTTCATTGCCACAGAACCCATCGTACTGCTCCTTGCAATCTACATCTCGATCATGTACGGGACACTCTATGCTCTCTTCTCTGCTTTCCCGATCGTGTTCCAGCAGCATCGTGGCTTTACACCTGGTCAAGGCGGTCTTGCTTTCCTCGGGGTCGGATTTGGAATAACTCTGGGTATTGGGACCCAATCGTATCAAGACAAGCTCTATCGAAAGGCGATGGACACAAGTATAACGGGAAAAGCCCCACCAGAAGCGTACGTCTGATTGAACTCCTGTCAGTCGACATAACAATACAACTCTCGTAGGCGCTTGCACACGGCAATGATCGGTGGAGTGCTCATCCCGATTGGGTTGTTCGCATTTGCATGGTAAGTATATACACCGAGGGGCCGTTATACGTTCCTCCAGTTGATGTAGCCAACAGGACATCTTCTCCCGCGATCCACTGGATAGTGCCAATATTGGCTGGCATACCGTTCGGAACGGGAGTTGCCCAAATACTACAATCTCTCACCACTTACTTGATGGACACATACCCACTATATTTTGCCAGTTCTATCGCCGCCACTATCGTCATGAGATCGTTTTGCGGCGCAGCGTTTCCTTTATTTAGTCCCGCTATGTTCGCAGCTCTCGGTGACCAATGGGCAATGAGCGTCTTTGCATTCTTGTCACTGGCCTGTACGCCGATTCCAATCCTCTTTCATGTGCGTACGCTATTTTTGGTATACCCTTTTTTGATACTCACTATGTCTGCTGCAGAAATATGGCCCATGGATACGAAGCAAGTCCAGAGTTGCCTCCAAAGAACCGGCTTTGCAGGCTGCGCCCGTCAACGCCCCATCATTACATCTAACGACAATGCAAGAGAAGGTCGAAGACACGGAGGCCCAGAAGTAGAAATGGCTTTGGATTATGATAATGGCTTCTCTACTTCTAGGGTTATTACCAAGAGACATTGTTGTATTATTGCTATAGGCAACATAGATGTATCTACCTCGCCAGGTCAATTGAAGCGGATGTACCAACTCCAGATACCCAGAAGCGCAATGCACCTGTTGTGATCTAAGACAATCATTTCGAGATCTCAGCGAGGGACAAAAATGGATCCAAAAAGACCAATTTTTATAGCCAAGAGATCGACGAGATTACCACGTTTTTAGCCAGCGTGCCAAAGACAGGCTTCTCCAAAACGAAGCACGAAAGGATAGAAATCTACCATCTTCTTCTCCTGTTGCCATTACGACTCCAATCTCCGGAGCCTTGATTGTGATCCCTGGCAGAATAAAGAAAACCTTCAGAGGGATCCGCATGGCATAACTGCATTGTAAGCGCCTGGGTGCCATCAGCAGCCTGATACTCTGATGATACATGCGCAGAGTCGTCGTTCAACAGTGTTGGAGGAATTCTGACTGTCATGTAGTCATACGCAGCGAGAGCGCGTGTTTTCGAACCCCATGCCTCGGTTGCCTGTCGCTCAATCTCACTGATCACGGCAGAGCGATGATCATTTTCGAATCTTGGTGTAGGAAATCTATAGATACCGAATAAGACGTACACATACGAGGATGACAGACGGAGGTTGTACCTTGAACTAATGTGATTCAATATCAGCCTCTCTGCCCCGATTTGTTTCGCAAACGCGCCTGCCATAGTCGGGATCGAATGACCCCTCGCAAGAGCCTTCGTCAAGACCGTTTCGGGACTTCGACGAGCGTTATAATCAACATGAGGCGGAATGTGAGCGTCAGTTGCTTCATGTACAAGCATTGAGGGTGGTGGAGAGATGCAGAGGGGTACCATCGCAGACGGATCGTACGTGTCGCCTAGAATAACAAGCTTGCGCATGGGACCTGCCTTTTCACGAATGACGTAGCCCAAGCAAGGATCTGTGGGTCATTATCTCGATGTAATGGCTCTGGCGTACGAGTGTAACAAGGTTGGGCTGACCTCGATGAAGAATTGCGCCAGCATCCACACAGATTTCTCCGTAAACCCCACGCGATGTCGTTAGTTCTTTCCAGAAACCATCCTCAGTACACATGATGTCTTGCCCAGCTACCTCATTGATATGCATCACGTCAGGCAAATGCATGCTATTGATGGCGTCATCATGAGGAAGACATGGAGTGACTCGATCGCTCTTCGTCAATAGCTCGTGAACGACAAAGAACTCGGCAGTCTTCGTCAGCGTCATTTTCATAATTTGGCGCACAAAATTGCGTATTCCTGAGGGTCCATATATTTCAATTTTAGGCTTGGAAAGTAAGAGCAGCGCATGAATGACATTGAGGCAAAAGCTTACCAGTTTTGAAACGCGCGAAGTGATGGTAGGTCCTCCAACAGGAGGAGGGAAAAGTATGCTGCGAAGCAATGGAACGATTCCCATAATGTGATCAGCTGTAAAGCGTAAGACAGTAGTCCAAGGTTCATAGCGTGAATGCCCACCATGCATATGAGTAACAAACATCTTGGAGACACTGTTAACTTTCAGGGAAGTGAATCTTCGGTCTTGGAGAGCAAATTGCCTAAGGGTCCCTTCCGCACAATCAACCACTAGGATTAGTATGAGTGAGGAACACGGATAGTGGAAGCTTTTGTATGGCGCACTCCAAAGAGAACCATTTCCCATCACATCACAGATGAGAGACGAACAATTTCTGGATTCAGAAGGACCACCACCGCTTGAAGTACCCAGAAAGGTCACACTAATATCACCCTTCATTATGGATGGAGAGGAATTAAATATGTCTTGTTGGACGCGCCGCCGCGGTCGACGTCTGACACTCAGTAGAGTTCTCTGACACGGATCAGGAGATCGTTGAGTAGACTTAAAGGAGTTGGAACACACAGTGATACCGGTTGGCACGTGTTGCGTAGATACCTGACTTCGAAGCCCCGCAAAAAACGGGTGCATACCTCTTGCAATTACCCAAGCAATGCTGGCTGTGTCTGGCAGTGCTGGATTTCAACGCAGAGTGCAAATGCACCGGAAGTCGCAGCACCCAAGGAGGGACCAAAAATCCGTCATCACGTGAGGATCACTATTGATTGTCAAACGAGTTACGACCCGTGCCTTCGGCACCGTTATTGTCATGGTTTGTCATGTTTTCTCTCGTGAGAAAGAGATCTTCACAGCATTTACTCTATGAGCTTGTCTGACTCTGAATACTCCCACCTCATGAAATGTATCCCTTTTTGATCGTTACAGCAAGTTTCATAACGTATGTTGACTTCTTTTTTGTTTAGTTGTTTGGTGCTGTTATCCCGACTTGGTCTGTTCAAACACTACATAGGTATTGAACATGTCTTGTACCATGCATCACGGGTCATTTTCCGCCATGGAGGGGCATGTCGACAGAGATGAAAAGAATGATCTTGCGGCTTGCAATGGCCAAGAAGTATCTACATACCAATGCAGTCGGCAGGCCCCGAGTCGGCAGGTCACAAATTGTCACTGGTGCCTTGATGACAAATGAACTTTAAATTTGAGGCTCCGCTCAGCCACCTTGGTGGCCAACCTCGTTCTTCCATCAATCATCTTGATTGCCTGCTCCGGCAACTTCGGCAGAGGTGACAAGAGAGTGACAAACCTCCAAGTCGGCATCGAGAAGGGACTCACGAATACTCCATATTTCTGCCCAATGCAAGTTCTATCATCTTTAGACATACAATGCATACAATCATGTATAAAAAGTACAG
>JABAJZ010013622.1:50549-63199 GCA_018857265.1 Termitomyces sp. T32_za158 | reverse complement strand
GTATCCCTTTTCAGAGTTAAAAATCGGGGTTTGTCGTCACGAGATTTGTTGCACCATCTTTTCACTAACAAGAAACTAGGCTATCCCTTCAAGCTGTTACTGTAACGTGTGTAATATACCAATTGCGACTCCCACTGTCAGATGGATTGAAAGCTAATTACATAAACACTGAATGAAACAAGATACGGTGATGTAAGACGAATCAAATAGAGTGATGCATGTATCTATGGAGCGCTTTCTTGCTGAAAAACATCGACATAACGGTTGCGAATGTTTCTTTTAGATGCTTGAGACTTCGGGCGGCCAGGCGGCGGACCTGTCGGCGCCAACCTCGTTCCAGTGGGCGTGCTAGGAGCAGATTCCGGGGTCGGGACTAATGTTGATCGCATGCGTGTTGTGGTCCTACTTGGGGGTGTTGTATTGATATCGGTGGCAGACGTTGAGCGGTTCGGAGGCCGAGACTCAGAGGGCCCAAGCAGACGTGGACCAGTCATTGCGGGAGACGCGGTCTGTGCCCGGGTCGGTGGCGGTGGAGGAGTCGCCTTCACTGGTTCAGCACCACCAGCCTGTAGATATGACCATTGGAAGCCATTCATGCCGATGAGGATACACACACCTTGTTTACCCATCGCTTCAATTCTTTATCGTAGTAAAAGGTAGATTCTTCTCCCAGGCTGGCCTTGACAGGTGCGGGTGTTTCGCTCTTCTTCCACCATCGGCTTAACCAGCCAGACGTGGGTGGAGGTTTATTCTCTAAGACAAGGACGGTCAATTTTGTAAATGACGAGAAGAACCGCATTTTACCTTCTGCAGGCAGTGGTGCGGCCTTGGCAGGCTCAGGATTGGCAGAAGATGTTGTGTCACTGCCGTCATGTGAATGCTCCCTCTTGACCTCGCGTTGAACCTTGATGGAAGAATTGCCAAAGCCCAGATCCTCTTCGTCGTCCAGGTTAGACGAAGTTTGGATCGAAGTCTGAGACAACGAAGTTTGAGGTGCGATTGAGTAGGATGTATTGTCCATGAGGGAAATGAAACCGTCCGACGACTGAGAGGCAGATATAGCGCCTTCATCAACAGGCATTAAGGTAGAGACTGTCGCCGTAGCTATGGTAGGGCTTTCAGCATAAGCGGTACCAGCCCACCAAGATGCTTCTTGCACAGTATTTTCATCTTCTTCAGGAACTAGAGATGGTCTAGGAGTAACAAGATCATCCCCAGGTCTGTAGGTATTAGAAGATCTTTGACCTCCGATAGGGAAGTTATTCGTCGATGGATTGGCTGATGCGACACGAGGCGCTGGTGGAATAGGTTTCGACCTTGTATAATCGGTAGCGGAAGAAGCACGATCAATTTGAGGATTCGGGCGGGGTACCATCTGTGCCACGGCTGATCCATTCCTGACCGGGGGTAAGGCATTGAGATGTGTGAAAGAAGGTTGAGGAGAGGATCTCGCAGAGGAAGTGGTTGATGAAATTGTGCTGTAATGAGAAAAAGGACCAATAAAACCACCACCACCACCACCACCTTGATCGGGTTTGATCACCTCTTCTGGCACATTGTCTAGATCAGCATCACCAGTGACAAGTTTTGTGAACCTCTCTTCAAACCAGCTACTGACGGAATCAAGACTAGGTTTTCCCAGCTTCCCACCGGTCCAGAAGGATTTATCAACATGGGTAACGCCAGAAATTCGGTCACTCAAGCCTTTCAACTGTTCCAGTAATACTGACGTAACATAAGGTGAGCCCCGACCGATTGCTGAAGTGATAGCGTCACAATATCTATCACACAAATAAGATAGAATGCAATGGGATCTAGCAATGTACCTACTTGTGAGCCTGCTGTATATCACCGAGTTCGGCAAGGGCGATGGCTCGGATGAAACGGTATGCTTGCAAGTGTGCGATACCTAAAAACGGCTCTTGTCCTTTTGCAGGGGTTGCTAGTGACATTGCAAATTCCACAATTTCTGAAAAAATGATGGGATCCGGGTCCTTTGCAAAGCTCGGCAATGTTTGAGGACTGCGAGAACCGACGAGGGTAACGCGGGCAGATGGATGACCCAATCCTCCTAAAGGTGACGTTTGAGGTGCCAACAAGTAACTATCATAGTTGACTCAGTGACTCGAAACACCAAAAAGATAGAATCATTTACCAAACATGTGCTGCCTCAACTAGCTGGTTTGCGGCGAGCTGATCTCCAAGAGCGGTCAGTGCAGCAGAGTTTTCCTGCGTGAGCGGATTTGAAAGCATCATGGCTGCTGTTTCTGTCCAGTTAGAAAGAGCCTGTCGAGGGAGGCTCGAGCTTTGTGCAGGGATAGCGGAGAAGTTTGGTGTCCTCGGCGTGAGATGAGGGGCTACTGAGGCCATTGGTGCAACAGATCTGCCTGCAGCCCGATCAAGAAGATTCTGCGGAGCAAGTTCTTGGACTACAGAAAAGTCAGCCTGCATATTTCCCCGGTATGCAATGTACAACACACCGGCAGCGGCACCTTGACCAGAGAACAAGCTATAAGCCACTCGAAGACATCCTCGTCCAGACGATGCAGAACTATTATTTGAAAGGTCAGTCCTGACGAACTCCTGAACAACTTCCTTCCAAGAATCTTTATCGATGCTGCTGGCAATGACCATCGCATGACCCCAGAGTTTCTCGTCCAAAGCCAAATGGTAAGCCTGTCTGCGTTCTCCACGCAAAAGAAAATCTTGAATTTTGTTCAAGGTTGCAGGCTTGACAGATGTGACAGAGATGGGAGTTTCTGGTGGTTCACTTGAAAAACCGGGGAGGGGAGTGTCGGCTACGGAGACAAAACCATTAGATCCAAAAGTGCCTTCTAGACGAGGTACGAGCGCCAGGCGGACGGCTGTGTCGAGCTCGGGACTACGATATTCGTGTCAGTCCCGAAACTTTGAATTGTATAGTTTGACATACGTTCCTGTGAGACGACCGTCGTGCTCGACCATTAGTTGCAACAACTTGACAAGCACAAGTTTTCCCTCCGCCTGTTGACTCTCAATGCTTTCAGGTTTAAGATAACGAAGTCCAAGGGCAAGCTCATCTGTTCTGTCAGCTAGATATTTGGTAACTTTACTCTTCTTGGTCTTCGTCTGCGAACTAACGCCAGTGCGCACAAGAGACGTGGTTGAAGCTCCTGTTTCACCAAACAAAGGACCTGGGAACGAAGCTACGGATGTGTCCAAGGCTGACTCAGGAATGAGCTTCTTCAGGGTGCGAATTTGGACTCCAGTTGAGTTGCGAGCAGCCAGGGCGACATCAAAACCAGTGCTCAACGAATCTGCACCATGGAAGCATGTAATAACTTTTCCTCCGAATCCGAACGAAAAGACTGGCACACGAGCTGAGGTACGTCCCAAAGGATCGTTAGCACCCAAGAGGGACGGAGACGGTGCATAAGGTGGTTGAAATGATTTGACAGGAACTTCCTGTATGCCTGTGTTCTCAAGCGGTTTAGAAGGATGATAATTCACTTCCTGGGTCATTGGGTGATTATACCTTGAAGAAAAATTACCATGGACAGCATCACTGGTTACGCGTCTGCCTTGTGGGGGTGGTGCATGCGGGGCATCCGCACTCAAGGACGCCGTTGATAGCATAGATCCACTTGACGTGGAACGGGTTTTTAACTCGGATCTCGCAGGCACATATGGATTAGCAGGGTAGGGTTTGGCAGTAGGCGGAGCTCCATTTGCAGCCCGTACGGAGTGCGAATTTGGAGAATTGGTTAGGTCACCCTTGTTCGCGCTAGCGTATGTCTTCGGCGCGTATGGATCTACGGGCCCATTTAACGAATTAGCAGGTGAAGCAACCCTCTCGCCTCCAATGACCGCCTTGGGTAAATATGGGTTGTTAACTCCTGAGGATGGACTCCAAACTCCATTATCATACTGCGCAACAGGAGGCGAGCTGCCTAGTTGGGAGTTGTTAGTCTGCTCTGGTGAAATAGAAGTTGGACTGTGCCGTGGTGGAGGGGAAGAATCAGAATTTAGGTTCTTCTCCTGTAGATGTTCACCGTAGGATGCTGGAGACACTGTTCTTGTCGACCCTAAGAGGCCGGGCTCGGCAAAGGGACTTAAACGACCTGGTTGACTGTTCGCAGTCGGGGACGGTGGAAGAGCATGATGACGTGGACTGTCTGAACGTAACGAAGCTTCCACAAAAATGGGCTGTGCAGGAACAGAAGAATGATTCGTGCTGTCGACATTTGACACTGGGTGCGGCTGAGGGGCGGCAGACTCGCCGAAGTAAGGGGTGAATGTATTATTCAGCCTATCATTAGAATCGGATGTCTCAAGGCCTAGAATATGTGATGAAGAACCATCCCGGGCATCTTGTGCACCGTCAACAGGTGGTGATAAGCCACTGATATTCCGGTCCCCGGAAGGGCCGTTTGGACTCGTATCAGGTTTATTATATCCTAAACCACGCGTCAGGCTATCTGCATCAGCAGAACCTTCGATAGGCTCACTGTGCATGCTATGTATTCTTTGTGAGCTGTATTGGGGATGCACAGGTAGAGCGGGACTATGCGTAGGAGGTGGCGGTGCATGGGATGGAAAAGGAGGATGTAGTTGAGATGGGGGCGAAGTGCTCTCCGGGAGAGGGGGAGGAGGAAGCCGTTGAGGGGGAGGAGTTCCCTGAAGTGCGGGCGGAGGAGGAAGATACTGGGGTGGAGGCGGCGTTGCTTGTGGTAAGGGAGGAGGAGGATGTCGTTGGTATGTGGGATGAGGTGCCGGAGGCGGTGGCGTTGGCTCTGTCAGATATGGTGCAGTTTGTGACGATGGTAGAACATAAGCTGGCACCGGAGGGGACATCGTCTCATACGTGTTATAACCATAAGTATTCTGAGCAGATACTGCGCGAGCGTTCTTCCGACTCTTAGTTGTCGTCGGGAACGGAGGATCGTACGCGTTCGAGATTTTCGGTCGTGTGATTATGGTTTTAGCTGCAGCTGCAGCCGATGGAACTGAAATCGAAGTTGAGGGTACAGGATACTCAGATTGTGACGCAAGTGTTGACACCACTTGACTGCTGCTGGCATAGGATGGAGTATAATGAGAGTTATACGCTTGCGGAGCAGCAGAAGAGGAAGCATATGAGCTATACGCTGATGACGCAACTCCTGCGGGTTGAGGAGGAACATAGCTGTTCACCTGTTGTTGGGCTGGGGAATACGGGTCATAGGAATGTGTCGTCGCTGGACCTAGGGGGACACGGGTAGTGTTCGTTGGAACATAAGGATCATATGGACCACTAGTTGGAACTGGTTGAGACTGCTGTTGCTGAACAGCGGGTGTATATTGATCATGGGCCGCTGTAAAGCGCGAGTGAGCGTTTGAATTAGGTACAAGAAGGAGAGACAAAATACAAGTAGAGTAATTCTGCTGCGGTGCATATGTGTGTTCTTGACCCTGCTGCGCATACCATCCATCTTGGCTCGTGCTACCGGTGTTCGAATGCGTGTGCGAGCTATCTGTCAGATAGGCAGAAGTTTCTTGGGGCTGAAAATACTGCGGCGTATCTGGAACTTCATTGCCTGAGACAGCGGCGTGCTTGTCTCGCAGGGCATTAGAGAAATCAACACCGTTGGGCGCGACGCCGGCGTCGAATAGATTGTCGTTGAAATTGGAAGACCCCGATGCAGTTTCTTCTCCAAGTGAAGCAAAGGGATCTGAGCCTGATTCCTCAGAACCAAAAAGTGAGGCTGCAGCCTCGACGCCGTTCATCTGGTGATATGTTTATTATCGTCCACGACGAACGAAACGTCCAGGCAACGCGGAGAACTTGGTGAAGGCTCCGCTATTTGGCCAACTTTGCATTTTAGACACGTCACCTTCGGCAACCAAATGGCGATACGCGACTTCACATGCACAGACTTACTCGGAGCACCAGTGAGCTCAGAGCGATAAGTAATCATGGAGTACGGTAGGTCTGGAGCAGAAATATAAATCGACCGGCATGAACCATTATATGGAAATAAGCTCCTACATCAAGAAAGAGTCTAAAACTTGTGCACGTTCGGAGAAAGTGAAAGTAATATATACAAGGAAGTAGTGTGAGGTATATAATAGTTAAAATTGTTTATACGTAGCGATTTAATGATGAGTAGTTGCCAAATTATAGGATTGTGGAAATATTGCCTAGATGTTGTTGATGTGGATGCATGGCTGAAAATGTTCAAAAGAAAGTGGGGCGAGTGTAGTCGAGGAGTGGAGTGATAACCGAGAATAGTGAGCGGGAATCAGGCGTGAATCAAGTTTTCACGGTCAGAGGATGCTTTTCGATAATCCGCTCAACTAGAAGAGTACAATCAGTATTTCTATCTGCTGTCAGAACAAAGACATTCATACTGGCCGTAAGGTGCTTTGTATATGCACCAGAGTGCCTACGCATACTTTGCACTTGAGGCATGACCTTCTTGAAGAGCATCTCCTTTTGATCTGCAGCTGCGATCATCATAGCACGTTGAAGTACATAGTCTATTCTAAGGTCAGACAGAATATAAGAGATCCACGATGACATGAATTACGCACTGGCATATTGATCTTTCATCATACCGGTTATAGGAGTGACTCCGTCTGGTTTCGTGGTGAGAATTTCGTCGATGAGCCTTCGACGTGTTTCGGGATCTGCACACACTAATGCCTTCTCGCAAACATTGGAAGCAAACTTGTGCCTTGCCAATATCAGAATTTGCCCATGCAGTTTTGAGACAACTAGTATCCTGTCATGTGGTTTCCCATGCTCAAGGACATATTGCATTACATAGTTCTAGCAACAGATGAGAAGCTGTAAATTGAAACAGAAATTCTGCCTTACCCCAAATTGATCCTGCATCAAGCTCGTTGAATACTCATGTACCTCATCCATAAGAGGCCTAGTTGTCTCCTCGGGAAGATGCTCAAGGCATCGTTGAAGTACTCGGCAACCGTAAGGATGAGTGGCGAGATCATGAACACTTCCACGGAAACTTTGGATGAAGCCTAAGTTATCGGGCGAAACACGTTCCACGAGCTTTTGAATCACCTGATGCAGAATCGATGAGAGAAATGTTCTGCACCTAGGAAACACCTTACATGGTTACCATTGGGATCCTTGATGCATTTCAAGATGTGTGGCTCGAGTTCTTTGACGAATACAGTTTGTTGTTCCGGGAGGATAAATTCGATGGCCTATCGAGTCGGCAAATAAGAACCTGTGACGTGAAGAAGTATGTATTGTCACCTTCTGGACAACGCGACATCCATACATTTGTTGCGAAAGCGCGTGGATACGCCCCTCCATAGTTTGCACAAGACGGGTTTTTTGCGCCTGTGTTCCGTACTCGAAGAACTTTTGAATAACCTGTCGATCCGCTAAGCTTCATGCTACAAAAACAAAAGGTAAAAGTTCAGATACATAGTTACCAAATACGTCCACCATCAGGGAAAACGCATTAGTCGGTACGATCTCATCAAAGATCTTTTCCTTTTCCTCGGATGTCGCGTTTTCCAATCTCTGCTGTATGAATCTTGACCCGTGTTGATCTCCACTAAACTCAACAGCATGTCCATAAATGTCCTACGAGAGGTCAATGGTCAGTCGCCCATCTCCAGACTTCGAACATCCATTACAAAAGAAACAACGAACTCTAAGTTCCCATTTGCGTGTCTTGTTAGTTCGAAAGTCCTCTAGAAGGGCACTACGCAGAGCAGGAGTTGAGTCAACGTTAGAGAACCCAGGCCACCGCCGTCCTCGCGAACTATTATTATTTTGTATAAGTGTGACAGGAAGGGGCATCGGACCGGGCGGTATGAAATATCGAGTGTAATCTGGGTAAGGATGTCGATGTGGTGACGTTTGAATGGGGTTGTACACAAAGCTTGCCCTGGCCTGATGCATATTCTGGCCATACTGAAAGAAACGTTAAACAAGAAATATCTGATATAAAAAAATTTCTACCTGTAGATCTCGTTTCTTGTCCTGTGTTGTCACTGGCAGCTGGGTCGTAACCAGGGGTGATTGGTTAGAGGGCGGCGGAGGGTGCAGCTGTGAGTACATGACGTTCTGAGAAGGGGGCAGGTAGTACTGTGGAGGCAATTGAGATGGGTCGTAGTAATACAACTGTCGGCACACGTCGGGGACGAGAAAATTCACCTGCGGTGCTAGCATACCAGGATTGAGATACAAGGACGAAGATGTTGAAGGATTTATCGGTGGAGGCGAGCCATAAACACCGTCAGGATGACTGTAACCATAACGATAGTCGTGGCCATTGTACACATTGTAATCTGTGGGTAGAGCATAGCTGTACGGACGGAGCAGGTGAGGCAGGCGAGGACTCGTTTGAGGGCCAGGTATCGTCTGAAGTTTCTGGTATTCATCTTCAACAGGCATATCGCGTGACGACAGAGATAAGTCGTCGTTTACGCTGGAGGGAACGTGCACATTGGCATAGTGACCAACTGAACCACTTGTGTTTGGGCTCTGAGAGCCAGAGTAACCAGTAACAGAAAGGGTTGAGGTCGTAGGCGAAGTTACAGATGGAAACCGAAGTCCTGAATCTTTGTCGGGCCCAGAATAATGTCCACCTTTTGGTCCGCCGGATAGGTCCTCCTGAAGGCTCGTGTAAGAATTAGCAGTCAAGATTCCAAAGTGAAAGGACTCACCATTCTGTACGCTGTGAACGTGGCTTGGGTCACGGTAGCCTGCCTGTCGAGAGCGCGTGCATGATGCAGAGCGTTAGGATCCTGTACCAAATTTAGATTGAATTTAGATCAAGAGAACCACGGCTAACGCGTCACCCCGAACCTTTGGATTTTGTGGGTCTGTAATGTCATCCCAGTTACCGTTTGGTGAGCGTGACGTTGAGCCGTAAGAAACACGGAAGCCCGTGTCGAGTTCAATGCCGCTTCCAGCGGAGGACGCGGACGCGTTTCTCGTCGGGGGATTGGAAGACCAACTCTAAGCGAAAAGTTTGAGCCTAAGAAACACGATAAAGGCCGTGGGCGACGGACCGTCAGAGGAGTCCAATCACTCGCGAAGGACTTAGGGACACCCAAATTGCCATACATACGCAGAGTAGTCTGTGAAAGGGGAGGTCATGTACGAGAAGTCGAGAAGCAGAAAGGACAGTACGCGGCGCGGGGAGCCCATGGGGGAGCGGGGAACCGACTGAATGGAAGAAGTGACACAGGACGAATGCGCAGACATAGACTGAAACCAGGACGGGGGAAAAAACGACAGGAATTGTTATAGTTATTAGGATATTAATGCTGGGACAGACAATGGAAGCAAAGGGTCAATGTTTGAGACTGAAGAAGGACAGTGGCTCGGCTACGTGTAATTGTCAAGATAAAGGACAGTGGGGAACGCGGAGAGCGAACTAGAAGTATGAGAACGTGCTCGGCGAACTCGAGAACAGCCCCATTGCGCACGAACGGAGGCAATTTTTTCTCCAAGACAAGATAAATTTGTTCTCCCGTGTTTCAGCCCGATCAATTAGGTTTAGCCAGGTCCCCGTCGATGACGTAACCGAATTATTATGCCATTGCAGACTGCTGATATGTAGATAGTACAAATTCGACATAGCCAAGCACCTCCTCTCCGTCTCACCGAGAGTTGAAGAACCACGACGCCCGTTTTGCTGCACAATGTCAGCAAGAAACAAACCACAGTGATGCCACTTACATGATCTGCAATCCGTCGATCAGATCTGCGTTCTCCGTATATCATTTCAAGAATCACTTACCCTTCGTCACTCTGTAGGCGCACCAGCGCCGGATTCGTCCCACCGATCCCTCCAACAATCGCCGCCGGCGTCGCTGGAGCCGCGGCTGCCCCGCCCCCGCCTCGTAACGGCTTTGCAATCCGTCCAAAGCTGAGTGTCGTCCCGTTCGCCGCTTTTTGCGCTTATCCACCAGAATTAATTCGGTATCCGAATAGCACTGAAAATTGATCCACTTTACCTCGAGCCTGATCGAGACGTTCTTTAACCGCCTGCAACTGAGCCTCGAATTTCTGATTCTGGATCGACAACCGGCGGTCAGCATCCTGCAACAACGCTTCCAAATTTTGTATCCGCTCGTTGCGTGCAAGCAACTTCCGCTCAGCAATTCCCGCCTCCTTCTTCAGACTTGAGTTCTGGTCCACAAGCTTTCCAAGGAAAAAGTTCGACTCAGTTCTCTGACGCAATGGCTTGGTCCTCACCTGTTTCTGCACCAGTGTCAGCTGCTCCAGGTTCCGTTCTAAGAAGGCCATCTTCTTCTGCTGCGCTTTGCTGTTGCTATTCCGAATCACGTTGTTATACTGTTCTTTCATCTCGTCCAGCTGAATCTCCAGCTCCACCACCTATTCATGAGTTCAATATTAAATCGAAGTACTCGAGCCCGGTTCTATAGCCGACACACCTTCTCGCAGCGATTCTGCAAATCCCGCATAAGAGACTTTTTGACACCGTCAAACTCTGCTAGCTGCACATTGATAGCCTTCCTTGTCCGCTCAAGGTCTTGCGCGCTTTCCGCGAGGTTCTTACCACCCTCAATACCGGCTGATGTCACAGCGAATGCACGCTTCATGGGTTGAAAATTAAAAGGTTGATCTTTATTCAAAAACCACAATAATCCCACCTTGAGTTCCTCATTCACGCTCTTCAAGCTGTCAATCGAGGCGTTGAGGCTGCGAACCTCGTTGCCTTTCAGGTCAAGCTGTTGCTTGAGATCTTGGACTTCACTCAGATGAGCGTCTCGTTTAGCAGCGTATTGAGCCTCGAGTTTCGCCTACACGAGACTATTATAAGAGAAAATCATTTGGGTAACAAGTAACGACAGACCTTGAGTTCTGCCATTGACTCGGCCAAGTCAACATCGCTAGTTTCCTCGTCGTGGATTGTCTTTTCTGTGAGAGATGTAAACAATTAGAGTTTGGGCGTTTCATAATTGATTTGAGAAAAGAGCACTCACCCAGGAGCTCTTCGTACTCAGTTTCAAGCGCCGCCACCCTTGCTTCCAATTCATCACGTCTACGGGTGACCATTTCGCTCTCTTCTTGACTTTGTCTGAGCCGATCAACTGTTTCCCTGATAACACTCTGACTCTCCGACAGCTGTCGCCGAATGGCAGTTAAATCTTCTGGGGTCAGTGCCTCTGCGGTGTCTATACTATCTAATTTAGTGAGAACCTGTCGTAATTGTTCGTCCTTTTCGGAGAAGGCACCCTGCTGGATATCAGTATAGAAATGAACGGCTTGAGAAGTGGCGAGAATAGCAAATAAACTAGAGCAACGAACCGTATCGAATTTTGCCATCATCAATGCCATCTTCTCTTGCTTGCGTTTTTCCTTATCCTCTGCAGTTGCGTCCTTGTGCGCAGTCCTAAGCTCAAGGACCTGCTTCTTGAGCTCGTCTAATTCGTTCTTTGCATCCTGATTCTGCTCTTTGAGGATATCAATGGTTATACTGCCTTCCTTGTTGTCGTAATTGAGCCTCTCGACTTGAAGTCTGAGCTCGTTCAGTTGGCTAGACATGGATTTGTTCTCCTGTGATTATAAACCATAAATCAGCACTTAATTACTCGAGACAAAAATGACAGACCTTGTTGACAGAGGCCTCCTGCTCCTTTAAGAATGTTAGCTCATCTCTCAGCTCTTTCACAAGCTTCTCAGCAGTGTTAAGAGCCGACTCTTTCTCCGCCAGCTGGTCGCTGAGCTCATTTTCACGTCTCAAGAATTCCTCTCTCTCGTCTTTTTCTAAACCAATTACAGTTGGTGTCTGGGGACGGCTTTCGAGGTCCCCTCTGAGACTCTCAATAGCAGGATTGACGGGTGTCAAGCTGCGAGAGGTGCTTAGTGGTGTAGATGGCATGGGCGATGTCGGTGGCTTTTTGGGAGCGACGGTCAAAGATGAAGCCTTGCCAGAAGTAGCCCATGCAGACTCCTCCACCGTGCCTCCAGACCGCCAGATCGCCAACTCAGCTTCAAGTGCACTGATGTACTTTTGATATCCTGTGTTCGCAAGATTTGCCTTGGCCAAACGCCCCTTGAGCTCCAAAGGAGAGAGTTCTGCATTCACACGAGCGGTATTCTTGATAGATTTTGCTCGAATACCAAAGCGAAGAGTCGATAGTGTCTCGGCCTCGTTATAAGATGACGGCGAGCAATTTATGATGAGCGTTGTCCGAGAGTTTCCACCAAGAGACTCTTGCAAAATACGAGTGAGCTTGGAATCACGATACGGGATGTGCTTTGCCTAGCGAAAAGTAAACCTTCAACTTGATCTAAGATTCGCGACTCCGGATAACGAACCTTTCCATCTGTCAAAGCATTGATGACCATTCCAAGGGCTGAAAGCGATTTGTTGATCTTTTTCGCCTCCTCAAGTGTTTGCCCAGAGGCACCCGTTTTTCCAACCTTCTCTGAACCTGCAAGGTCAACAAGGTAGAGGTTTCCCGTTTTCTGAGCGCCCGTTTCAGTGTTTCTCTGTTGAATCGTAATCAAAAATATGGAATGTGATCGAGACGATTCTGCGTTCATGTCTTGGTGATGATTTGGTCAGAGATGGTTCAGATAGAGCGCAAACAATGGACTTACTTGTCGACGAAACGATACGCGCTGCACCTCCTGTCCGCATGATCTCATACACCTCCCGAGCACTGCT
>JABAJZ010013622.1:30321-40382 GCA_018857265.1 Termitomyces sp. T32_za158 | reverse complement strand
TCAGCAATAGGTTTATTTGTGGGGTCGACAATTGCGAAAGAAAATCGTAAAAAAGCTCAGAAAGAGAGGCTACGAACGGCGTGAATTATATATCTATATTCAGTGGGTAATTCCCAAGCACAGCGATACTACAAATCATGTTGTTACTCCTCTTTCCCTTCTGTGTCTTTCCGCTCTCTTGTCCTGCAAAACTCTGGTATCTAATGTCCTGAGCTTCTCTGCCGCTACAACATCCTTCGCTGCTTGATGAACCAACGTTTCGAACTGCATTTCTGGCGGTGGTTCCACCATATACTGTAAGGCGCGGTTCAACTGTAGAGTATTGTATGGGGCCTGACAACCTTCAATTTACTGAATCACAAACCTTCTGGTTGAGAGCGTCTCCGGGACCAAGCTGGCGTAACCGATTTAAAGTTGTAATGTGGACGGAGACATCGAGCGCAATTGGTGTATGTAATGTTCGCAGAAAGATGAATAATTCTGCAACCGATGATATAACCAAAGTGCCGGCGGTCTAATAAAGAAACCCTCCAGCAAATTATATAGATGAACAACAATCACTCACTAGATACAATGCTCCACCCAGATCAAGTTCAAATTGATCTATGAGGCCCTCAAATGGCGGCCACAGCTCGTTCCAGACGGCTAAAGTTTGAAGATCCTTCCCCACACCACCGCTTTCCGATACCTTGGATGCCAATAGGATCCATAGTTTGATAGCGATGTAAGCATAGTTCAAATCAATCAAGGCTGATTCTGAGCTAATCGCTAACCCCTGAGAGTATACGCGTATTGACCCATGATATACATAGGAGAAGCTGGATAATTGAGCGAACAGCGTCATATACCAGTTTTCCTTTGGTTCCAGTAACGCAGCTATCGCCAAAATACTCCAAGTTCGGACTTTCAGACTGGTATACGCAGTTTTCTATCGAGAAGTAAACCATGAAGGTTCCTCACCTAGAATTCAATACAAGTCACTCACCTCCGTGCCAGAGTCAGATAACCTGTTGATAACGTTAGGGTCTTGGGTTGATGCTTGTAGAATAAATCGTGCAGCAGCAAGACATGCTGAGAAGTCATTTTCACCATCTTGCCAGGGATGATTCTGTATGAAGTGAATGGCAGGTTCCACTAGACCAAGCAATGACGAGAAGTGACGGGTAAGTTGTGTAAAGCCACCGGGAGTGTATGTTGTCATGACTGCCTATAGAAAAGTTTATGAGACCGAGGCCGAGGTTCAAAAGATAGGAAGAAACCACAACCTCGATCATTGATTTGAGAGTGGATGGGAGGACACGAGCTTTCATCCGGAGACCGTCACTTAAAATCTCCATTAACGTGTGGAGAACAACGTTGGTAACACCAGTTTCGTTGGAAGTTTTTCTATGCAAGCTGCTTGTCGCTTGCAAGAGGCGAGACAGGCCCTCCGTGCCGACATGAAGACGGCTTAATAATACCCTTAAGATTGTGTCGATAGAAGATAAAATGTCCTGTTAAGCCAGCGATGAATGCAACACACTGCATACGCAAAGGTAGAATGAACTGACACGACTGAGGGCTTTGTTGTGGTAGACGACGACGGCACATGCTATTAAGATGGAATCTGGATTCATACTTTCTGGATTCCATTCAATTGCTCGTCGGGAAAACTGAATGAACTGCTGGCCGGTAACTGTTGCCAAATCAAGAGCTGAGAAATAATGAGGAAAGATGTATCCTTACATTGCATCAGTTCTGAACTGAAGCCTTCATGATAAACGATCTCGACATACGACCGTGTATTATTCAGTACATTTTGAAAATTGACATGATCTGTGTCAAGACCTCGGGTAAGAACATCCCGATATAAGAGTTCGCATAGACTCTGTGGCGCGGTGGGATTATTCCTTGCATTACTATCAACTATTTGTTTGAGGACGACGAAGAAATTTTGATGCAATTGTCGCTAAATCTTGAATGAGAAATGTGACACTAGGCAAGATTTACTTTCTTGCCTTTAGTAGGTTTGCAAACAGACCCTTTGAGGCGTATCTGTGAAGAACATCCGTACCTTTCCGCTGGACTGGGAGAAAAGCACGTACTTTGTAAGGCTTGAATCAAGAAATGCTTTAGCTTGGGTAGATAACACATCCTGACTATGATGCTGGCCCTGAGACACCACCAACTTGGCAGTAACTTCGATGGCCGTGCTAAAGAATGCATAAGCTAGGAGACACGTGTAAGTGGCTATATCAATACACTTACTAGATTAAAGAGCCCATAATAGAGTCCCATCGCTTAACGAAAGCATTCACAACAGAAAATGCAAGTTGACGAAGGTCGTAGCTGATATCTAGGTCGAGGTAATCCAAGGCCCGTATTACGGCGCGGCGAAGAGTTTGTTGAAGATGCCTGAGCACCTTATCGAAGTCGTGCTTGTATATAATGATACACAACGTTTCTAACATGTTCTTGCATGTCACGATGGGTATAGAACTCGGATTATCGACCGAGCAAAACATGGTCAAAAAAACATCCACAAAGGCAGACCCAGCAAGAACTGGCACTGGCTTTTCGTCATGATCACTGACGTTTGCCATGACAGAGGGAAGTATATCTATCCGATGAGAGGCATCCATGACCGTGAGCAACTGGTTGACACATGGGAAAGCGAAATCGTTGATCTCGCTGATTTCCCCAAATTGGATCTGGAACAATCGGCCGCCCTGTGAAGGTATCGATGCGACATCGCGAAAGCCTAAGACATTGGCTAGGTGGGCCTTAATTTTGAGAAGCGTAATGCTATCGATTGTAATGCCGTCCGCGATCATCTGCAGACCTAGGAAGACAACAGAGACCTAACGAAGAAGTGTTAAAAAGGTCTGTTACAGCACCAAGGGCTGACGAACGCGTAGTTTGGCTAGCTCTGGGTCGCTAGCGGAAGGAAATCCATATAATGACTGAAAGACTTTGGTTGAGTCTCTGAACAACAAAGGTACATACAACCCACGAGATGAGCAGCCGCGGGTTCGTTCTCTTCGTAGTCGTATTCAACGAGGGCTTCAACGATTGCATCCCATGAAAGGACTAGGAGCTTTAGTTTCCGACGTCATGTCATATCAATGTATGTGGTTCACCTTTCCAGTGAGGAAAATAGGAACGAAGTTGTGTCAGGAAAGAAATCAGTTTTAAACGTTCAGTTATCGGCGATTTTAAAAGCAGTTCGTTCCAACAAGCTGAGATAGCTTGGAAATGAGCGGGAAGAAGTGTCGCAGAACAGGTTGCAGCTGCAATACGAATTTCCTCCTGATTATCGCGCCTTGTTAAACTATCAAATAAAGTCAACAGCAGAAATGAAAAACCTTCTGATCCGCCCAAAGTGAAGTGAAGAAATCGTAGAAAACATCTGCTAAACTTGGTCGCCATTGACGATCTTCCACGTTGAATGATGGGCTTATCACATCGAGAACAACTCTGAAAAGACGGTTGATTGCAAGGAGTCTACTCAGGCGGCATAAGTGATGGTTTATGACGGTTTGCGTGATCTGTTGGTGCGCACCGTCTCTCCCAGTGACTGGTCGGCAAAAAATAGGTCTCCAAGACATTTTTAAAGGGCTCGGAGTCGACCACCAGATTTCTGAGCAGGAAATGTCCTCGTAATTCAGAGATTTCTGGACGTTGTATGTCATACAGTTTCCAGGCGCTATGCATTTGTGATAATCAGCCTTGCACGGAATTTCGTAGAAAACCTACCAGATGGCGAGGCATCGTCCATTGCGCAGAATAAAGTTGTCGACTTCGTAAGTTTCCAGATACGGTGAGTACATCAGAAAAAGATATAAAAACTTTCCAACGAGACAAGACACATCTTCAGAATCTGCACTCGTGTAATGATCAAGAGCGACCATAAGTCGAGGATCAACTACCACAGGATCCACGACTATTGAGCTACCGACATTGCTTTTCTTCCTGTTTTTCGACGCTCATTACTATTCCATAGGACGTTCGAGTCAACAAGACGCACCGTGACGGAAGGCTATTTATATCTGTGTCTAGAATCAAGCCGAACTCTTGAATCTTTGCTCTATCACATCCATACGAGAGAAGACAACTCGCAAGTGTGATCCGGACAAAGGAAACGCTGTAGGGGTCAATTGCCAAAGTCCGCGTTTGTTCCGCTGATTATTATGAGCTCACATGTTTTCAGCTGGTTCCTTGCCTTTCAGAGCACTCGTTATCTGAAGATGAAGTCTTTCATGGAGCCGAGAAATCAGATTTTGTAATTCTTGCCGTCCTTGGGGCTTCAGCCATGTTGATAACATAACCGCTTTGGACAGCAACAGGGAATCAGCTAACGAAGGACCAAACTGGTTCACAAGAGTGGAGAAGGTCTCAAATATCGTCGGAGGTATGTCGACGCCGGAACAAGCGAAAAGGCAGAGCCACTGCAAACTATGAGATAGTCTTTGGCTGCCTTCCCCTGCCACACGAGTGACCATTTGCCAGGGATCTATTGGCGCGTTGATTGAAGGTATATCGGCCTGCTCAGAGTGGGTGCCAGTGCTGATGTTATCCTTCTCCCGAGAAAATAACCGGGGTAATGAATTAAATGACTGCAGAAAAACATCAGAACATTCACATGAAGTCGGAAGAATACTGTCTTGCCTCTTTCAACGGTCCTTGAGGAACCGACTCCAACCAGTGTAGGAAGAGGCTGTCGAATGCGGTGAAAATAACTTGACAATGGCACAGCCTGGTGATATGACGAAGGACATTGTCATGTTGGGCGGGAACATCATTCTACAGACAGACGATCAATGTCTTTGAATGACCATCGCTCGCAAGAACCCGTACCTTGGACTGCTCATTGACGAAGTCCATCCTATTAGAATTGGCAGGATTCGGAGGAAAATCAATGTCTAGACAAACATCATAAACAAAGGAGGCATATGCTACAGGATCTAAGTCATGGAGAGCTAGCAGCCAGGGCTTGGCGTATCTTGAAAGTAGAGCACGTCTCGTGGCGAGATAATCCCCACCACTGTTATTCAAGCTTGATTGGGGAGGTCGCGATCTGTCAGAGGAAGGCCATAGAAGTGTATCTTGCGGTGATCGAACTCCAGGCAGAGGTTTACCTTGCGCCGAGTAATTTTGTAGGATGGTAGCAAGATGGTCATCCTAAAGGTCAGTATGGAGGAGTAAGTAAACCGTCTACAGACAAAGACAAACGCACCTCTGCAAGTATCCAGGAAAGGATACATCGTGTCAACCGTCGGAGGGCATAATCAGAGGCAAGGCTGTTTGGCCAAAATCTTCTAACAAGCAGCAACAAACCCACTTCAGCGACAGAAAGATGGAGATCTTCAAGACATCCTTCAACTGCAGCAACTAGAATCTCAACCAAAGGTGAGAGATCGAGGCCAAAGGGGAGTGGGAATGAGCAGGAGACGCTTGCAACGTCATCTCCATTGAAAAGGAGTGACTCATGATCTGTACGTTCGAAAAGACCGAGATGATGTAGGTGTGACAGCAGAAGCCGTGCAATGGCGTCGGAGTGAATATTCAGTCCATAACCCAGAGAATCACGCATATGTGAGAGAGGTACCACTTCAAAAGGAGAGGATACTTCAGAAGAAGTGATCAAAGCTCCCGTCTGCGAAACACTTAGAAGGTCAGAAGATCCGCCGGAAAGATAATGTCCAATAGAAGAACGAAGGATTGAGCGGATATACATGAGGGCTGTCCAGTCAAACATCATGAAGTATTCCGGATGTGCTGAGGGGTTTCCTTCCATATAGTCGTCCAGGGCATTGGAGCGCTGTTGCTTGTTGGAGGCGAGAAGGTCTTCACACCATTTGATGATATGATGGAGTTCGAATTCTTCGAATTTATCATTGTCTGCACTACTGAACGATGTGCCATTATGTGTGACGATTATGGAACCTAAAGCTATTCCGCTGGTGATGATCTGCGCCTGTATCCAGACGATAGAATGTAGAACGGATATCTCTTCGAAACTGAGCATTTCCAAGTCACTATAGGAAAGCTGGAGGATTTCACGATAGTGGTCCATGCAGGAATGACGTAACTCATTTAAGTCGATGTTGATAAAGTCTGAAGTAGGAATATCAGAAGAACAAGAGGGTAATCCAGCGACGGAGGTAGATGGATGAGTTAGACATGACTGATGAATGCAAAGCGCGCAGGAGTTGCAATTAAGACCTTGGGAAGTACAGCCCCAGAGCGGTTGACGACAGATGATACAGAGACAGAGCGTGAACAGATTAACGGGCTGAAACCGATGTCCAAAGTCATGTAAAGGACCCTTGGTCTTTGATTGATTACGCTCGACCAAGACCGGGGAGAACCGATAGACCGCCACACGTTGAGTATTATGGTCAGAAACCAGAGAATATTCCACGAGTTTGCTACCATTTGAATGATCATAGCAGTCGAAGTGTACTTTGCATGTGCAGAGAGTACATAATAGACCAAAGCCTCTGATGGACTGAGCACAAGAGTCACAGGCCTGCAGTGAAGATCCAGTCATCTCGGGAGAGGATTCTTGACTGGGAAATCGCCAAGGGACAAATTGATGTTCATTGGGATCATGCAGAGTAAAAGATCGAGTCTCTTCTACAGTATACAAGAAGTTGAATGGTCTGCTTATTCCGATATGCCCAACGGCTTTTGGCCATAAAGCACACAAGATGCCAACGGCTGCGCGCCTTGCTTTGTGGGTGTGATGGCCTACCACTTGGAGAAAATCGAAATACGCGTCTACTTTATTCTCTACAATCAATCGGAGGAGGCGAGAGAAACGGTGGAGTACGTCCGTGCGAGCGTCTAGTTTTGGCTCCAGGTCGACAAATTCTAGAATGGTTGCAAGTAACGGTGAAATTAGAGATGACAATGAGTATAGAGCTAGAGATTGGGAGGAAGCATAGGTAGATTGAATCTTCAGGGCACTGTCTGGGGTCGAAGACCAAGGTTTCCATTGAGGAAGCTCAGAGTCTCGAGGCGGAACTTCTTGCACTTGGTCGATGTGTATTGCTACAAGTGAGGAGGCCGCACTGATCAACGGCTCTACGATACCGTCACATCAGATACTCGACAAGACGAGCGTTTACTTACTTTTAACGCGATTAGCGCCTTGTATCTGTTCAAGGTCTTCCAAGATACCTCTGATTACAGCAGTTTCAAAAAAGGTCATCAAGCGACCATGCATTTCAGGCCGAAATGTTGAGAAAGCAGGTATCATTGCAAAGCCAATCTTCGAAATGATAATGGGGTCGTTGCGGTGCGTATGAAGAAGAAACTGAGCCACATCCAAAGTCAATACTTGTAGAGCATTAGGTGGACAAGATGGACGTGGAGATGCAATTTGGTAACGGCAGTCTTCCAGAACGACAGATGCAAGAACAGAAATACACGACGAAAGAAGCTCCGGTGTACGCATAAGGGAGTTTGAGGGCGAAAGTGAACGGAAGCTTTGGCTTCCAGATTGCAAGCTATTCCTTGTCCGCCGAAACGGGGAGATCCCCGACTTCTCGTTAGACTCGTCGTACCCGTCGTTATAATTTTCTGTAGGACTTCAAGGCAAGTCAAGGACAAGTCATAGTCAATAGCATGGACTCACTTACTTGTCATCGAGGATATGCAGATTTCGATCCATGGAAACGCGTAATAGGTCTTTAAGCTGCAACATAAGAACATAAGTCGCGTCTGTCGAGAATTCACGTTCTCCATCTTCGTCCGAATCATCCTCTCCGGCGCCTGCCAGAACACGGTGCTTCCCATTTTTGCTGATCTTCTTCGGATTAACAACAGCACCCTTCACAGTTTGCAAGAGAAGGCCTAGATTATCCTCGGGACTCTCGACTTCTGGGTGATTAAATGCCTCAAAGATACCAGGAGGTAAAGTTCTGTGATGCAGTTGGTTCAGAACATGGGCAAGTAGCTTCCGAGATTCAGTGCGTGCTCTATTGATAGGGTTGACGACTTTGTGGGCATTAGACTGAGTTTGAGGTGTGGTCGGCGACGTTGGAGATATAGTTTGAGGGAAAGGGAGGGAAGATGTGGCATTGTATGAGATAGGCGTTGGTGAAGGGACAGAAATGTCGGGATCATAGGTTACGCTAGTGTTAATGGCAGGTACGCGGTTACGGGACGTAGGCGTGAACGGGATATCGATCATACCAGCCATGGAAGATTAGGTACATCGTCATTACTTCAGTATTTGGTCATCAAATCATGCATACCGTGACATTCACACACACATCCCACACGCGACATCAAGTATGGCTTCTAAAAAGAAACGCACTTCTAAGCAGCTTAGACAGACAACTCTCCTTGAATCTCCCAAAGCTGCGTCTTGTGCTTCTTTGTCCAAAACCTCCACGCCGACTGGGCGCAAAAGAAAACAGAAGACGCGCATCTCAGAGACCGATGCTCGCTCTGACAATGATGACGACGACAAAGGCATCAGCTCCATCAAGTTCGCGCCAAAAGCATCGAGTCATAGCTCTGACGACGACTCCGTTGTTGCTCGCGCTCCAAAAAGACGGAAAACTATCATCGTTGACAGCGACGACTCGGCACGCGTCGTGAGACTGAAAAAGGCTCGCAGTCGTAGAAAGAAAACTATCTCTCGTGATTCCGATGCCGATAATGCCGCAGACCAGCCCAGACGACGTAAACTGAAGAAAAAGCGCGACGTTGCACTCGTTTCTTCGACTGATGATGAAGAACTCGCTGAAGAGGTGGACAAAGAGCGCACGCAAGATTTAAATTGTTTCAAGTAACTCCATCTTACGGTCCCATACAGGCATCATTGAGAGCAGATTCCGTAGTCGAAACAAGAAATCTGCATTTCAGAAAAACCTCGAGAAATTGAAGAGTAAGCAGATGACTTGCCAGTGACTGGATTGTATTTCTACCTTTTATCTCAAGGACGCAAACAGGGTAAACCATCTGCTTCATCTTCATCTTCTACCAACGAGGATAGTGCCAGTTCGGAGGACGATGAACTTCCTTTCAAAGGTGCCAAACCAAGTAGCGACTTTGACAGTCTCTTCGACGAAGATTCCGAAGTCAACTCCTCTGACTTTATTGTGGAGGATGACAATTCTGTGGTTGCGAACTTGCCCATGGAGTTCAGCATGGAGTCCCATGAGGACCTTGATCACCAGTTCAAGAAGATTTTCCAATTCTTCGTACATATCGCTGTCCGGCCCGCTAAAGAAAGGCACCATTTCATGAAAGAGCAATTGTACAGTTTGTATCGTGCAACCGAAGCTTTTGATAACTACTAATTGTATCCCTCCTTAAATCTTGTAGGAGAACAATACTTTTCCATGCCGTTACAGACAGTTCGGCGCAAGCTTTCCGGTCTAAGAGATTCTCTCGTCTCATCCTCGGTATGGCGTCCCGATTTCAAGAAAGCTTTAGCCACATATCCAGTGTTCAACTTGATTCCTCTGGATTTTTCTGTCCCGTCTTGTGATGCCTGTCACCTGGGAGGAAGGATGTCAACTTTGATAGGGCGACTGAGCGGTTCTCCATACGATCCTCTTGGTTTTGAATTCAAGGTACGTGCTGTTATGAAGCAAGTTTCGATGGCTTATTGGTCTAATAGGATAAGGATCATTCGGACCGTTCTGATTCTGATGATTCTGATGACGACAAGAGTTCTAAGAACGAAAAGGTAGCTGTAGAGTTCCACCTCGGAAGATTCTGCGCGCGTCGTACGCGAGTTTATCACGAGTTTACCCATTGGGAGGTCCGTGAGGTCTCTATGTATACTTAAAGTTATCTCATCAATTTACAGTATGCGCTCTTCAAATGCATACGCGATGAAGTCGATGAACTACATGAGAATCGTCAGTCGCATGGTTTTTTTCGTATCGCATATGTCGGAGGAGTAGAGCCACCTAAAGACCTTGACGATGCGGATGGGATCTGCGATTGGCTTGACCAAAGGAAAGTCATAGATATGGAGTGGACGAAAATTAAGGATATGATGGAAAGTGCACGGCATCTTGAGCTGGAGAAAAAGGGGGGCGATGATGATTAGGATA
>JABAJZ010013622.1:0-30006 GCA_018857265.1 Termitomyces sp. T32_za158 | reverse complement strand
GCATATTCTCCACACCCACAGACCCCCGGAGCATATTCCTATAATCCCTCTGCCTACCAGACGGGTGTCACCAGCTATGGGTGGCCATATCCATACGCTTGGCCTCCTGCCCAGCCAGCTCATGCTTCAACATCGACAACAACTCCAGTTTCTACGACTGCCTTGACGCATTCTACAGTCACACCATCAGTCGCGTCAGCTCCAAAACCTACGACTTTCACGTCATATACGCCTCCGTATATGCGAGAAAGTGTCGCCGCTGCCTCATCCGGTGGTGCCACAGGCCGTGGTTCACGCAAACAATCTACCAGAGGCTTGTTCACTAAAGAACGTGAGTAGCCTATGTCTTCGCACCATTCGTCCCTCTACATTCATAATTTCCTAGTGAAGAGCATCATGTATGGGTTCGGTGATGATCGTAACCCAGCGAATGATACGGTAAATGTGATGGAGGAAATTCTTGTCGAGTATATAATGGATGTTGTACGGTCGTCCTGTACTGCACATAATCAAGAAAGAAACTTATTCATATTGTCAGTGCGCATCCGCCGGAATTTCCTCTCGAAAAACCCGACTATCCATAGACGACTTGAGAAGGGCACTCTCGCGACCGGCAGATGCCAAAAAGCTGGCCCGCATGGAGGAACTCCTATTCATGCAGGAAGATATCAAGCGTGCTCGTGCACAGTTTGATGATAATACAAATCCAACCGAGTTCTAGAAGAGGTTACATCCGGCTTACATGTACGGTATACTATTGAAATAGATTTCTGTCGTTGATATCATATAGCAGGATGTTCTTATTTCACCGAGATTTGTGGGCCACCAAACTAAATCTGGTAACTTCTTTCTCAGTGAGGTTGTGTCGTAAATGTTATGGAACTCGGCGGTAGATAGTCATCCCCAACATGACATCGATGGAGACGATCATCTTGACAACACGAGGTCTCTTCACGCACGCACGCACGCACGTTGGCATGTGAGCCGAGAGACCGATTCCAGTAGCTTCAGTCATCATATGGAGATGTTTCAAGGGGGCAAATGAATTATTCTTCCATGGTATCGTCGGCCGCTTCTTTATCTTGATCATTTGGACTTCGTACTGTACGAGCTTGTACACCTGAGGAAATGATGGGTTGATGAAGTTATCAGAACATTTCTACTTGAAATGAGCTGACCTCCGCTTTGAGAAAGAGGTTTGAGGTTCTGCTTCAGCCACTCTTCGGATTCCCAGACTTGACAGATATGAATATAAGGACGAGCGATTGAAGTTAAAGACATACCAGCTCTATTGCCACCTAGTTGTAATGGTGTCTTCATAGGCCTTGCCAGGTTTACTTTCACAACTTTCCCACGTAATTCGTTCATGTCCATGTTGTCAATTGCGTCTTGAGCATCGGCAGAAGAGCCATATGTTATAAATGCAAAACCACGATGTTTCCCTTCTACTATGATTGTGAGATGTGATGCGACAAAAGGATTTTCCATTTACCGTCTTGATTCGGATTTGTGGCAGCAGATGGTAGTTGGACTTCAATTATGTCTCCTGTAATCTAATTAGAAGTCCTGAATATCTCGAGATGGAGCAAATGACCACACCAAAGGTAGAAAAATTTTCGTAAAGAGCGGCTTCATCGACATCATCAGCAACACCGCCGACAAAGATGGTTTTTTTAGACTTGGTTCCTTCTTCCATGATTATCTGGAGTACAAAGTACAAAGACAGAAGAAAAGGTCGCACGATGAACGCACTAGCATGCACGTGCAACGTCACGGTGTAATGGTTACGTGGGGCTACCTCGGCCAGGAATCATCGATGCATCATCTTCAAAGTTGACTAAAAGGGTCTTGTCCATCCCAGCTCTGCCGTCTAAGGCTATATGACAGGTAAACACCATGTTGAAATACGGATACCGGTGCTTGTTGGGGCTTCTCCACCTGCTGTCCCATATGGCTTGCATCCTTGTTACTCAAGAGATGCCTGGTCCATATTGCATGTCCCAAGATCACCGAGTCCACAGAAAGTCCATATTCGCTAATGCTTTCGGGATCGGGCTGGGAAACAATATCCAAATATCTTCGTTTGTTCCATACGGCATTACTGTATCGGGAAGATCGTGTTTTTGAGTAACCTGGAGGCTGGCGCTACTATTCCGCCGAATCCATGTTGAGGTTTATGATCCCAAACCTAAAAAGAACCATGCAGATATTGTTGAGGGTCCTCCTGACAGCGATGCCATACGTGGATATTTGGAGTACTTAAACAGCATTTTACTCTCCTTCCACTTGTCGTTACCCAACATTGCTGCTGTCTGTCTCCTCTGCCTCATTTGCTTGGGCCTCCCCTTCTCTGTCAATTATCAGTACTCAACAACTTCACGCCACTGCTAATGCCTAGCGCTTGGGTCCAGCAACCTGAACTCCTGCCCGAATCCCCTTTCTCTTCAGACTCTTCGCTCGATGAAGACGAAGTCAACCGACGCCTGGCCCCTCATTGGGCTAGCTACCAGAACATCTTTAAGATCCGTGGATTTCGGCTCGAAACTGTTCGGGATGTAAAAGACTTTTACGAGAAACATCTATCGCATCACGGTCCCGAAATCTCTGCTTCGCACGCGGGTTATCTACGTTTATGTGAGAGGCAAGATGACCATGCGTTATGTCCAGATGCTGGGCTGGTGAGAGTCTTGGTACTCATCGCCGCGATATTCGTCTGACAAAATTAGCGAGACAATCTGTTCCGAGGTGTTCGTGTTTGCGATGGGAAAAGAGTTATGGTGAAAGCTGCCCATTTGCATAGCCGTGAATACGAGATTATCCGTTTTCTATCTACGCCCCGACTACGACGTGATCCGATGAACCACACCATACGTTAGTGACTGAGCATATCTCAACCAAGGTTTCTTATCTCAAGCTCTTCCTCTACAGCTGTGTTGGACTTCATTGAAGTGGCCGATGATGATATCGTGTTCATTGTGATGGAGGAGTGGTCTCCACAGCTTATCACTGAAACCCCTTGTTGCATGAAGTTCTTTCTTACAGGGCTCAGACAGTGCATCGAGGTAATTGAGCTGGTTCTTGGTTTTCAACCTACTAATGCATTCGTAGCATGCAGTTTTCATGCATAAACATCGTATAGCGCATCTAGACATCTCTCTCCGCAATCTCCTGACCAATTATAATGGTCAGTACGCATATATCGACTTCGAACTCAGTCGAATGTACGCAAAAACATCTAAACCTGTCATTTGTGGCTACCGTGGAACTGAGGTTCCTCCTGAGTGTGAACGAGGCGCGATCACAGATCCATACAAAATTGATGTATGGGCATTGGCTGTTCTGATCTTGCGAGCGTGCAAGGTATGTATGCAAAGATCTTGAACTTGTGCGACATTCATCCTGGTTGTTAGTCAACGGGGTATTACATTCCCGAACTGATGCAACTCGGCAAACCTATGCTCGAGGATGACCCCAATCACCGACCCTCCACGCATCACGTTCTCCAAGCATTTGACACAATGGTTTCGATGATCGATGATTATCGTATACGCTCGACCTGCTCAAATTCCCATAAATGACGCAGAAAGACTTTTTTTGATGCAGACTGTATTGTTTCAATACGGTATTCTCACATCATGACATCGAAATGCCACAAGCCTTGTAGTACAGAAATAGATTAGTAGTTCATGTCCAAGTACATATTAATCATACAGAAGGTATCGGATCTTGAATTTCCACCTCAAGGCGCTGCCGTTTTCGTTGCAAGTATCGCTCACGAGCACTCTGAACATCGGCTTCTGTGTTGCGCTTCGCAACAATCTTCCGCGTGGTCTCTTCTTCTGCCAAACGTTTCTCTCGCGTGACTCTATCTTCCTCTTGCTCCATTTGTTGTCGAATCTCTCGGGCCCGTCGTTCGTTAATTTCTCGGCGACTTGCAGCAGTTCCCACAGCTCTATGAGTTTCAATATGCTCGGAGCCGACGTGAGAAACTTGGGAATTCGCTGCTCGCATTCCGAGTCTCCGGGTATTAGGAGCCGCGAGGTTCAAACCTGCACTTAGCAATTCACGTTTGTCGACAATTTGATTATCATCGTTCAGTTCGACTTCTTTGCCTTCTGCTCGCGCAATTCTCGCAAGCTCGAGATCGGATAACGGATTATGGTCGGGAGGTTTCACGATGGTTAGATTGGGTGCAGGACCTTGTGGTCCAATGACGCGCGTTTTTTGGGTAGCGGCCACTGTAGCTTCGTGACTCTGTTCGGAATCTTCTAGCATCTTCCGGTAGAAATGAGTCATTCCAGTAGATTTGTAACCCTGCTTTTTTCGTTCCTCTAAAATAGTGTTACATCCACAAGATAATATGGAAATAAAAATCGTACCTTCTCTCTTTCTCTCCTCCTCTTCTGCTTTTCGCACCTCAGCCATTTGATCCTTATAAGCCTGAGTCACAAAAACCTCCTTGTCCTTGAACTCATCGCCTTCGGCTTCTCTTTCAAGCTGCATCATCTTTTCTTCTGCACGTAAGTGATCCAATCTTCTCGTAGCCGCAGATTCAAGGAGGCCACGAATATATTTGGGCTGTTATGATAATAAATGAGATTGCGGAGGTTCGCTGCGACAATCGAAAATACATGCCTTACGCTCGAGAGTTTCCTGTTCTTTAGCGGCCTTCTGACGTAACTTCGCCTCCTGCATCCTATCCCACACCTCATCGTACTCATAAACCGTTTCATCTATCTTCTTCTCAGCCTCCATGCGCTTCTTCATGGCCTGGGACGATGCTACATTCTGCACCAGAAGCCTTTTGTTCGCTGGAGCATTCCTATCAGCAGCTGCTGACGTTGGGGCAGCATCAAGAGTATCATCATCTCCCAAGTCAAATGCTGGACGTTTAAGAGAAGCAGGAGGCGGTTCAGCCTTCTGAGGTTTGGAAAGGGAGAATGAGAGTTTCATGAACGACGCTGCATTGTGACAAACAGTCAACTTTCGGAGTTCGAAATGCCCTCAGGTTCTGCTTTCCATGGCACAGGCAAGTTTTGACCGGAGACGGATAAATGGACCTGAAGAAAGCCGTACACCAATTTTTGACGACGCTGAGGGTCCATCTCAGATTTTAGTTCAAACGCGAAAGTCACGAAAACCAACCGACATTCGTCCCATCTGTATGTTGCCAGGTTTGTTCTTCCTGTCAATCTCACCCTCACCCAGTCCTGCAGCCTGGATTGATTAATCAAGCGAATGGGTCTGCTTATGTAGAGACGGAACGCACGAAGATTGCTTGTGCTGTGTTTGTCTTTTCTCGCCAAAATACTATTCATAAGTTTTCTTACATCGCCCAGCTATGGCCCAAGACAGTCAAAAAACACTGCATACAACGAGAAAGGCAAACTCAACGTGGAAGTCAAGTTTGCCCCTTTCTCTTGTGGGCGTCGAAAGGCACCTATGCGTGTACGAAATCTCCAACGTGAACAGCTGACAGTGCATAATCATTAAGCTGATCTAGGATGCCGAAGATAGGTCGTTGGCGATGGCTATACATCAAGCACTCATGCCATCAGTGCGCCTAGAATTACTACCAAAATCTACCCTAGACGTCTTCCTCATAATCATTGAAGCTGATGGGATTGAGGGGTGCATAGCATCTGGGATTGTAGCTGCAAGCACTGCCTTGGCGGATGCTGGAGTAGAGATGCTCGGCCTCGTCATATCCTGTGCTTCGGTGAGAGCCTTTTCTTTATCATTGACTGGTTTTAACTTTCCGTAGTCCATCGTTGGTCAAGAGATTTGGCTCGATCCGACTGAGGAGGAGTCCCAATTGGCGAAAGGCACATTAGTCCTATCTTGTATGCCTGCGTTGGAGACCGTCACCAGTATCTGGCAGACTGGTCAAATGAATACAGAAGAAGTTTCTGAAGTATGTTGACCCAGATAATCTCATTCGCTGTTGTGGCTCATCTCCACCACATGATGAATAAACGGCGTCTTGCTCTGAAGGAATCGCGCTCATTGTAGGGCTACAGGTATGAGATCACATACCTTTTCCGGCTTATAGATACATTCCCTCTTTTCATAGATTGGTTCAGGCATTTTGTGAGGGGAATTCTCTGCTTTTGGCCATAGATATTCTTATCCGTTTATAGTTCATCACCTGGTATCGTTGTCGCAAACACAAAAAGCGTCGGGGCTAGTCTAACTGTATGGTTACTCTCTGGAGTGTTTGCATGGACAGGTGCTAGCAGTTTCGCGGAGCTGGGTTCAGCTATTCCACTGAACGGCGGTGCACAAGCATACCTTTCATACGCTTATGGACCGCTTGTTTCATACCTTTTTGCATGGACGGCGATTATTGCATTGAAACCTGGTATGTTTTTATTCTCTCGAAGTATATGGCCTTTGGCCCACTCAATTCAGGTGGAAATGCGGTTATCAGTCTCATCTTTGCGGAGTACATAAATCGTCTCTTTTGGAGCCATTCCCGCGATGAGGTATCGCCGGATGATATTCCTCAGTGGGCTATCAAACTCACGGCAGTTGGGGCAGTCGTGATGGTGACCATAATTTGTATGGTTTCTCGTAACCTGGGTTCTCGAGCTGCTGTTGTATTTACAACCATCAAGGTGGGCTTGTCAATAATGAACTTATCACCATACGTTTCTGACTTTTCTCAAGATTGTGTCCCTAGTGCGACCCAAGTATCTTTTGTCTGGCTCGTCTGATCTCTCCCCAGGTAGCCATCACAGTTCTCGGCCTGATACAATACGCCCGTGGTAAGGCTTCAACGTCCTTTCGGCAACCACCATTTGAAGATACGAGCAAAAGTCCATCTGCTTGGTCCCTTGCGCTCTATTCTGGCCTATGGGCATATGATGGCTGGGACCAAGCCAATTATGTCGGAGGCGAAATGGCTCATCCGGCAAAAAATATACCAAGAGCCATTCACTCTAGCATGGTCATTGTCATTGTGAGTGCCCTCGATACTGCTTCCAATCATATATCCTCGAAATGCTTTCGTATAGTTGACATTTATGTTGGCAAATGTCTCGTACTTCGTTGTACTTGACACGGTAAGTTGGGTCACTGTACCGGACGTCTACTCCTTCCATGATGTTTGCACAGGCGACAGTTAGCATGAGTAATACGGTTGCTTTGGATTTTGGTCGAGCCTTGTTTGGTCCAATTGGAGGCACAGCCTTTGCTTTTATGGTCGCATTTTCTTGTTTTGGTGCGCTAAACGGTAAATAATTTCCCGAGGATTGTATTTCGTACCATCATACCTTTGTCAGGCGCGTTTTTTACAACATCCCGTTTGATCTATGCTGCGGGAAAGGAGCATTTCCTGCCTGCTCTATTTGGTCGACTGCATGCTTCACGCAAGACCCCATTGAATGCCGCTTTATTGCAAGCGTTTATCACAACCTCATTTATCATCATTGGAGGAGGATTCAGGTCACTCGTCAACTTCTCAGTAGTTGCGTCTTGGGCCTTTTATTTTCTTACTGTGCGTCAACGCTTTTACTGTTGGGTGATGCATTCTCTCAATTCAAACGTAACCGTAGGTCCTTGGATTGGTCATTCTCCGCATAAAGGAGCCGTCTTTAGAAAGGTACGGGAACTTTTTTCTTGTCTTTGGAAACCGTTTTTATGCGAACATTCTAGACCTTACAAGACATGGATAATCACTCCAATTACCTTCTGTGGTGTAAATACGCTACACTTGCCAATTGAAAGCTCACCTGATCGGTCTTGACATCTCTAGGTTGCCCTTTTCCTTTTAATCATGCCGATTATTGCCGCACCTGTCGAGGCTATCGCTGTCCTTGGTATGTTACCTATCGCGCCTTTTCGCCGGGAAATCTGACGATCATAAACTGAAGGATTCGTCATGGCTGGCATCCCTGTCTTCTATATTACACGAAGAGATGAAGAGAATCGCCCTCGAATTTTCTGTGAGTGTTGCATATGCTTAATAGGAAAGATGTGGTATTGACAATCGATTCTTGAGCCTGGGTATCGTCATGTTGGGATCGATTAAGCGGACGTCGGCCTCATGAAGGGGGATGGGAGGCTGTAGCGACAGAGACTGATGAACCGATAGAGATGGTAGAAGGCCACCTGCACAGATAGCCAAACTCAGAATCGATCCCAGGCCTGAAGCCAGGCGGGCCGCCTTTAAGTGTTCTGCACTACTTACATATATCATCTGACATCAAGACCGGTAACATCCGTTTTATGACGTGATAACCGGTTGCTTATAAGTGGCTAGTCGTATCTTCCACGAATCTGATTACTTTCTCTGTGCTGTATATCTATCGTTCTCTTGTGAATCGATTGTTTGCGCAGTGCCACTTTGTTTAATACCGTATACTCATCATCTAGCTCAACATGGCGGTAATTCAATCAAGACATCTTCCTTATCCTAGACTGAATAGATTGCCGCAGGAACACAAATACAAGTTCGATGTGAAGGCGAGTACTCTGTAATTTTTCTTTTCTACGTCTAATTCTGACCAGATGACTTGTTCCGGATGCTCTGGTGCCGTCTCCCGTGTCCTCGACAAGGCTAAAGGTACTGGTGGTTAGTTGAACAAAGCGGCCAATTACCAAGGGTTCTTTCTAATCCACTTATCCAGATGTGTCCGACTACAGCGTTTCTCTCGAAACTCAGGAAGTCCGTGTTACATCCCGCCTCCCTTACGATGATATCTTGGCCAAGATTCAGAAGACTGGCAAGGAGGTGTGTGCCAATGACCTAGCATTCAGCCCACTCAGGCCGAATTTTCGGGCAGGTCAGGTCCGGGACTACTTTGGAATGAACTGTTCTATTATCCTGCTTGCTATCCATTGTATTCGTTTTTCTGATATCTCAAACGCTTTCCTTTATGTCATTGATTTCACTTTGATTGGTCGGTATACCCGGCGGTCCGTGTGTGAACAACCGGTATTCCGTAAGGCACTGTTTGCAATCCAGGTATGTATGATACAGATGTTCTACTGAGTGACACGAGAACCTATTATTGCTCAGTCATCCATCTCCCAGCGTCAGGCTAGACGCATGGTACGAACATTTATTGAAAAGTTACTGTGGAGTTCTCCCTTCTGTGACATCACTCGTATGCGTCCGGGAGGGAAGCAAGAATCGAAAAAATCCGGCCCGGAGTGCTTCGAACCCTATGAGGAACTACTTCTGTGTCGATCACAAGTAAAGACGGCTTCCTTGTTCACCTCTGTGTCGGCCTTGCGCCGCCTTTCTGCCTCACGTTTCATAAGTGGTCGACAAAAGTTCTCAATGGCCAGCAATATTATTGTCCCTGACGGGTTTACACTGCATACGGAAAATACCTCTCATATACTACTCGAATCAAACCAGGCGTTCTTGAATCCTGTGCAGGAATTTAATCGTGACACTAGCGTAGCTTGCATCCGGGTGTGGAGCGAGGAGTTGAACAGGTCAAAAGGAGAAAGATGGAGACAGAACCAAGAAAGGAGGACTAAGAAACAGAAAGAAGGAGTTTCCAAGAAACGCAAAGGTGCGTCTCGTCAGTAACCTCTTTTCTTCTGATATCGAGTACACGAAGCGTAGCAGAATCTGAGGAAACTTCACAAATTGGGGAGCCTTCGGCTTCCATTGACGGATCTGGCGATGCCGTTCGTTCTACGTCCCCCGAGGTGCGCCAACTATCAGAACCCAATGGAAAGGTGCTCATTGGGAAGAAAGCCTTATAAATTTGTCTTACTGGAAGCACTCTCAGCCACTGGTCTCCGGTCAATCCGTTATGCAAAGGAAATTCCACTTCTCAAGTAAGCAGCTGAACAAGTTTTTATTTGACGCGGGCATGCACTCAAGTTCAGCTAGGCATGTCATAGCCAATGACATTTCGCCTTCCGCTACTGCAGCCATGAGAAGGAATATCGATATCAACGACTTAGGATCTGGTGATGCCCCTGGAAAAGTTAGAGTCAATGAAGGCGATGCTTGGTAAAGTCTCATGTGTCAGGTATAAAAGAAATAGCTGACATTCGGTCGTTGTACAGTACATTAATGTATTCGCATAGAGAGGAGAAAAATCGGGTGGATGTTGTTGACCTTGACCCGTATGGCACAGCGGCGCCATTCATTGATGCCGCAGTCCAGTGTGTCAAGGATGGCGGTAGGTATATTCATTACAAGTAGTACGTTATTCCCATTGTAAGCTGAACGATTTCTATAGGTTTACTATGCGTCACTTGTACTGACCTTTCCGTGTTGGCAACAACGAACTATCCTGAAAAATGGTAGGTCATTGATCTACCGACGAGTTGAGATGATTTACGTCCACAGTTTTTCCAATTATGGTGGAGTTCCCGTAAAAGCAGAATATTGTCATGAAGCAGTAAGGGTTTGTTTTCATTTTGAGAGCGCAATAATTAATTTTTCTCAGGCGCTCCGGCTTGTGCTACATACCCTCTCAACTTCCGCATCGAGATATGGTCGTTACATTGAGCCTCTGGTCTCATTATCAATTGACTTCTATGTACGGATATTCGTTCGAGTCAGAACATCTCCTTTGGAAGTCAAAAGAGCTTTAACGTACGTGTCTTTCTACTTTCTATATCCAACGGGAATATACCGTTTTCAGGAAGACATCGGCATATTACATTTGCTCCGCGTGTCAATCTTTCTATGAACAACCTCTTGGGAGAGTTGTTGAGAAGCAATCAGCGGCAGGCAATGTGAACTACCTTTTTAAAATTCAAAATGGCCCCGGCGTAGCAGAAAAGTGTCCGGAATGCGATTCTGCGTTACATGTAGGCTTCTCAATCTGACCCGTTTGGTTATAACTGACAACGCTAAAGATGGCTGGACCGATGTGGTCAGGTCCTTTACATGACGCAAACTTTGTGTCCAAGGTCCTGGAACATCTGGAAGCGAATCAGGATAAATATGGAACTGCAGTGCGCATGAAAGGGATGTTGACTGTTGCACAAGAGGTGAAGCTCTCTCAGTTGGTACTGCCCAATCAAACTCAATTGCTAGTAGGAACTTAAAGCCCCCTTCTACTTTACTCCGGCCAAACTCGCTAGTTTCTTTCACTGCATCACACCGACGCTCGAGGAGATTGCGTAAGTCTTCGCCCGATCGTTATGTTGCCTTTATCACACATTCGTAGTTCTGCCCTTCTCCATGCTGGTCACAAAATCTCACGATCACATGCTTGTGCTGGCTCTTTGAAGACTACGGCGACAAGAGAAGATGTGCATAGCGTGTTCCGCTCCTGGATCAAACTCAATCCTGTGAAAATGGAAAACATATCTGAAAACTCTCCCACGCGGCGTTTGCTTGCAAAAGAACCGAGGTGAGAAATGTTAAACTAAAGCTGGACGTCGTTGATGTGGTGATTCTGCGTTACCATGTAGCTTTGAAGCAAACTTCAAGAGACACCCGGACTCTGTTACACCGTCAGGAAAAATGAAGCTTGTCAGGTATCAGGAAAATCCAACAAGCCACTGGGGCCCAGGCACTAAAGCCGTTGGTGGATCTAAAAGAAAGCGGGCTAAGGACGATGTCTGATAGGCCTGGAGTAGTGCATCTGTTACCAAGTATCGGTACAAAGATTGTTATTAAGTGTGCGAATAGTACAAGAAAAATATATCCATAATTAAACATACGATAGCAATAGGAAAGCAGAAGACTATGCTAGCTCGACTGGTGTGACGTTTTTGCCACCCTTACTCTTCTTGCTGATCCATGCGTGTTGTAATAGCTCGGCTGCTGACGGTCTCGCTTCATGGTTCAGTTCAAAGGTGAGGCGTAAGAAATTCTGAGCCTCCGCGCTGATATCTGATGGTATAGTCGGCTTTGCAGAGGAGCCAATCTAGAATCAGACAAGAAGAGTCGATTAGAATCTTATCTTCCTCCAAAAATGAGTGCTTCACTTTGAAAATGGCTTGCATCTGAGTGAGCTGAGCCCAGGGGTGTTCACCTGTCAACATCTCCACTACGAGACATCCGACACTCCAAATATCGGCCTTCCGAGTACGCACGCTCTGCTTCACAACCTCTGGGGCCATCCAAAAGACGGAGCCCTGAAGCGAGGGCCGATTGACGCGGTTACCAGTCAAGAGATCTGTATAGGGATCAGATCATTTCGATAAGCCATGGCCAATGGTAGTCTCTTACTGTCATCAACCTTTTTGGAAATTCCAAAGTCTGAAATTTTGATGCCACCTTTATTGTCGACAAGAATGTTTGCGCCCTTGATATCTCGATGGATGATGTCGCGTTCATGGAGATAATTGAGTCCTTCCAGAATTTGACGAACAAAGTTTTTCACGAGTGGCTCCTCGAAAGCACCGTAATTTCGGAGCAGGGCGGTGACCGATCCCCCAGGCACGTACTCCAAAAAAATGTTGAGATACTCGTCATCAATGGAAGAATCTAAAGGACACATTTCAGATAAACTTCAAAATGCCAAAGGAAGACGTGACGAACAAAGATATTGCACGATATTCGCATGTTGGAGGTTTTTCAGAAGTTCTATCTCTCTTTCCAACGCGCTGAGCATACTTTTTTTCCGCTCCTGATTCGGAGCGGAACCCGTTGGCAGTTCCACTTGTTTAACGGCCATGAGAAGTCCAGTTGAAGCATCCATGCCAAGATAGACCTTGCCAAAAGAGCCGGCACCGATCAAGGCGCCCTTGATCCATTTGTTTCCTAAGAGTACGTCAATCCCCAAGAGCTTAATAGATAAAAAGTGATGTACCTCCTATACAGGTCAGTGCTTCGGGGCCTTCGTCGTCCTCATCTTCCTCATCCTCATCAACCCCGACCCCTGCGGGAGTTACTCCCTTCGGCAGAACAGCTTCGCCGGCGAGAGCACTACTTTCTAACCCATCACTGTCGACTCTTGTCCAATCATCCGTATCTGAGCCAGGATCGACCTGCATACTTTCTCTGCGGCTCTCCACTTCTGCCGTGATTTCATCGACGGTCATGAAGCTTGCGGTGTCAGAGCGATCTCGTTTGCTCCGCAGTTCAGTCATGTAACTCATGCGTTTCGACGCATTCGAGACCATCCGTGATCGTCTGCGCCCGGTGATATCGTCAAACGAATCTGAAAATGATTCAGTTGGGAAGGGAACCGGGGATGGAAGCTGAGGGGGCAAGGTTGCGGTGATATTTGTGGCTGGATCTTGCGGGTGAATGTCGATAGATCTTCCATCGTCCGTAGAGAGAGACATTCGAGGTATCGCATCGCCCTGATGTTGTTCCGAATCGTCCGTGACACCAGCCTCAGTAGTGGGCGGAGGCGTGATCGAGTCAACGGTTGAACGGGATGGAGAAATAGATCTTCGGGGTGGGGACCCTGCAGATTCTTGAGTACTACTGCTGAACCTAGACTGCGAACCAGGAACAATCGACATGAAACTGTCACGTTTTGAGGAAAAGGTACTCGATCGCATCATACTATGTCGTGCTGTCCGTTCCAGTACCTCCTTCTCAATAGCCGGGAAGAATTCCGTCAAATGGTTTGTGATGAGTTCGCTCGGTGGCCGCTGGCCAAAGAAGTTCCGCAATTTCGAGGGTCGCTTGGCTGCATGATGCGCCGCAGGGTTCAAGGCGGCGGAAGTTGGTGAGGGAGGATCTAATGCTCGCTCGGGATCTCGAACTCCCAAACCGCTCAAGATGCTGATAGAGCTTGCACGCTTGGTCGCTCTACTGGTCGAGCCAAATATAGCGCCACGATCGTCGTGACGGTTAGCTAGAGGAAGTCGGCGAACGATCAAGGCATGCTCTCGTGACCAATCGTCCGAAGGGGTGTGGCATATTGAAAGCAATTCTGCCTCAGTGAGTGGTGGCCCTGCAATCCGCTTGTGTGTACAGTTCAAAGACAGAAGCGATGATAGTTGAACTCACCATAGTTATTTTCCTTCCCCTTCCCCTTTCCAAGACAGACAACCCAACCATCGATGCTAAGACCTCCATCCTCAGGCAGAAGGTAAACACCATCCGACTCGGTGCTTCTCGAACCTCCCTTTCCTAACTTCTTGAGAACCTTCTCCAACACTTCTACACCTCCGGCACACGTCGCCACATCAATGGTAGAAGTCGAACCTTCGTCCGGCGACACAAATTTGACTAACTTTCGGCGCGGTGTCTCCTGAGGTACAGTGCTTTGTGGTGCATTGGAACTGTTGAACGCACCGCGACCGACCTTGTACGCCAAAGGGGGAGGAGAAGGATTTCCAGAGTTTGATGTAAAAGTTTCTGATATCGGGGAAAGATTATTTTGCGGTGTCGGATTAGATTGAGCAGTGGCATATGGGTGCCCAGGCGACGGACGTGGTGGTGCCTTGTTCGCGGGGCTTGTGCCTACTGTAAGAGATTGAGCGACATCTGTCAACAGTTGTGGGTAACGGTTACCTGTAGGCCCAGGCCGTGGTCTTCCCAGGGGTAGAGGAGATGTCGAACGGGGCGCAGGTGGTTTCCCACCTCCGGGATTGCCTGGACGCGGGTCGGCGGGCAGATGGATTCCAGTCCTGGGGTTAGCAGAGAGAGGCGTGAGGAGATCGCGAATTGGAGGGGCAAGTGGTAGTGATGTTCCATACGGAGGTGGGTCCTGTGTCGGTGTTCGCCGGCCGCTGAGCCCTGCCGCACCTGGAGTACGGACTGGCGGGCGGACTGGTGTCGGGGGAGGCTTGCCCTGAGGTAACGGTGGAAGAGGAGGAAGGTTTGGTCGACCTGCCGCAGGTATATGAGCACCATTTAGTGTCGGTATGGGCTGAATGGATTGTGGAGGAAGGTGAGGGAGGGGGAGAGGACGAATGCTATGGCTAGGGTTCGGGCGATTGGCTGATTCTGGCTCTAACCGAGGCAGATCGCTTCTGCCGGTGTTCTGATTAAGCTGAAGCGGGGCAGGCCGACCGCTCCGATTCGCAAGTCGGTGAGGTACGACATCCGTACGGTCAGGAGTGCCCTTGTCACGCGGAGGTGTTCTTGCTTCATTTCCAGACTCAGGCCTTGCTTTGGGTGCTTGAGGCGTTGTCGGAAAACGCGAGGAAGACTTCAATCTGAGAGCCTTGACTGCGTTGACAATTCTCAGTCTATCTCCAATACTAGCGACACCCATTTCCTTTAGCGTCTGCTGGTCCAATTCCAAGAGAACATCGCCACGAATGTCATTGGCCTTGAACGTTTGTGCATGACTTGCACACTTTATTTCAGACAGCCACCGAGAGACGTGGCTATCATTCCATGTGCGGATGAAATCAATGTACTGAAGACCTGAAGGGGCCTCGAGCGACACAGCAGACGTGGGTGTGGTTGGGAAAGGCGGATTTTGACCACGCACGGTGTGATTGAGGTTGATAAATGATCTGGAAGCCTGTTGAGCGGTGAACTGAGAAGTATTTGGAGAAGCAGGGGAGGCAGGCTTCGAATGTGGCTGAGACGAATTGTCATGGCTGTAGAATGCGCCACTTAGGGTCGTGGCGGCCATCCTGGAGAGTCAGTCTGCAGCAAGGTAGATGACGGTCAGAGAACAAGACGCGAGGCCAAAGACTGAGCTCGACGGTGAGCCAGACAAACACGCAAGAACAAAGACGCCGGCGCGTCCTCCGCTGAACATGGCAACGACATCTGAGATTGTGATTAGTCAGCTGCGGGAACAGCGGGCCGTGGCCAGGGACTGTGTTTTGGAACGACAGGCCACAGCGACGGTGATGAACTGCCCGAAGTATATGTATTCAACAGCCAGCCGGACTCGGCAGACATGGACAAAGGGCAGCGAGCGAGATAAATCGACAGCTTCTTTGCCACGTCGAATCCTCCCCTTTTTCATTTCATAATTCCTGCCAAAATAATTAACTATCCTACATAATCATTCCTCTCTTTTCATTGCCCTGGTCAGCGTCTCCTTTCTTTCCGTCATGCGGCTCTACGCTGCCCTCACCGCTCTTTCCTTTCCCCTCCTCTCCCTCGCTTCTCCATACCGCGACGAAATAGCCAACTACAACCTCAACGTCAACCAGAACGCCCTTTCACCTCTCGACTACACCTCGTCATGGCCTGGTGGCTCATATCACGAGTCTCCTCCCAATTGGAGAGCTTTGCCCGTCTACACCATTCTCCTCGACAAGTTTGCCGATGGCGACCCATCCAACAACGACTTCTTTGGTACCATGTTTGAAAACGACTATCGCGAGACCCAGCTTCGATACGGCGGCGATCTCAAAGGCTTAGTGTCGCGTCTTGATTATCTGCATGGCATGGGCGTACGGGTCATATTCATCTCTGGAACTCCATTTCTCAACATGCTTTGGCAAGCTGACAGTAAGTTATACTCAAGCTCCAATCAAGGGCGCATTCGAATTCACCTCTGCGTGTCACAGGCTATTCTCCGTTGGATTTCACCGTCCTCGATCCCCATTGGGGAACCATCTCTGACTGGCGCAATACCATTGCTGAAATCCACTCTCGCGGCATGTACCTCATGCTGGATTTCACGGTCGGGACAATGTCGGATTTGATTGGTTTTCAAGGGTGCATAGCCTTTGTCTTTTTCCATCAAACATCTTTTGATTTCAATGATATCATAGGTTCCTGAATAAAAGCACGCCCTTTGATCTCAACGAACACAAAGCCGTATGGAAACATCCTAACTATATGCCATGGAATTTTACCGAGTATCGCGACTTCAATGTGAGTGCATATCATTCTCTCGAGTCTTTCCATTTTACACGGATCTTGCACAGATCATCAATGAACGCAACACTTCCTGCACTCTGCCCGTGTTCTGGGATGATAGCGGCAACATTGTCTCTTCTGACACGTTCGAAGGAGCGAATGGTTGCCTCATGTCTGATTTTGACCAGTACGGCGACATGGAGGCTTTTGGTGTGCATCCCGATTGGCAGCGTCAATTAGCGAAATTTGCTTCCGTTCAAGATCGTCTCCGAGAATGGAAGCCTTCAGTCATGGCCAAGCTCACCCACTTCTCCTGCATGGCTATCACATCTCTCGACTTTGACGCCATTCGCATCGACAAGTCAACACAAGTTACAGTGGACGCCCTTGCTAGTTGGGCGAACAGTACCCGACAGTGTGCATACCAATTAGGCAAAAAGAACTTTTTGATTACCGGAGAAGTCACCGGTGGAGACACTTTTGGCGCAATTTACATGCAAGTTTTTTCGTTTTTTATGCCGGTCTTCTTTGGTCTAACGTAAGTCTAGTGGACGTGGACGCACACCCACACAGCTTCCTCCCGGATTCTTGGCTGCTGCGAACGTCACACCATCGGATGTTTACTTCTTGCGGGAACGTGATCTTGGTGCACTTGATGGGGTTGCTTTCCACTACTCCATTTATCGGGCCCTTACACGATTCCTTGGAATGGATGGCAATCTTCAGGTCGCTTATGATGTCGACACCAACTTTGTCACGGCTTGGAATCAGATGTTCGTGAATGACGACTTTCTCAATGCCATCACTGGTTCGGTCGATCCTCGCCATATGTATGGCACGAGCAACTTTGATGTTTTCCGGTGGCCTAGTTTGGAGGATGGGACGCGCAAGAGCGCGTTGGCGAGTTTTGTCACTAGTTTGGTCATGCCTGGCGTCCCACTTGTATGTCCCTTGTCATGCTTGACTTGGACAATTGCTGATAGTGGGTTTTAGATCTTCTATGGTGAAGAGCAAGATTTCTATCTCTACGACAACGGCGCATCGAATTATCTCTATGGGTATGTGCGGATGCAAAGGCCACTTTATTGAGCTAACGTCCAATGCAGACGTCAAGCAATGACCGGGAATCAAGCTTGGAAGCGTCACGGCTGTTATACTCTTGGTTCTGAACAATATTTCAATATGCCCCTTAACAAGGCCCTTCTTGGCTGTCATGATGACTGGAATGCACTCGACCATTTTGATCCAACTGCAGACACTCGACGCCTCTTCTCTCGTTTCCATCACCTTCGGTCAGTATACGGAGCGCTTCAAGATGGATTCAATCTCGTTCAGCGTGGAAATTGGACCCAATTCATTCAGCGACCTGGCTCCAATGGCACGGAGACCGAGGTGGGTTTGTGGTCGGTGTCAAGGGCTGGCATTCCTGGAGTGCAGACATTGTCTGGAACATATAATGACCAGGTTTGGCTTCTCTACAGTAACGAGAATTCGACGAAAACCTACACGTACGATTGCAAGAGTGACCTCTGGATGTCCTCACCTTTCACGTCTGATACGGTCGTCAAGAACCTTTTTGCTCCTTACGAAAATTACACATTGTCGGCATCGTTGTCGTCATATTTCAACGATAGCAAGGCGCCTTGGTACGGATGTCTGCCTGAGATAACCATGGAGGCTTTTAGCTTCAAAGTCCTCGTCCCTGTCGATCAATGGACTGCTCCTCTGCCTGCTCTAACCAAGTTTGTTCCCGGTCATGATCATCGCATTCTTGTCAACAATCAAAATGATGTCAACGCCACCACAGTTGATATCTCGCTGGAGTTCAACGTTGTCATGGATTGTGATGGCGTTACAAAAAGCCTGTCATTCAACATGTCTTCGTCGGGTGTTGGCAATGCACCTTCCATTACAAATGTCCATTGTGGCGCGGTAACCGATCCAGATCCTTCCACGATCCCGGGAGGTTCAACGTCGGAGTGGACCTGGTCTGCGACTCTAACCAATTTCCCAGACGGTGTGCTGACCATCAACGTCGATAATCCGGTGGCTTCGGACGGTAATTCTACCACAGGAGTGAGTCTGCGACTTATTGCCAATGTTTATCTGACTCAAATACTCTTAGACCGTTGACCATCTCCTTCTGAGAAAGGGTACAAATGATAATGTGATGGTCTTCCCGGAGAATGAGTATGACACGCATGGTTCGTTTAAGGTATCAAACGGACAGTACACTTTCACGCATCGAGCGTTTGGGGCGGAAAAATTCAGGTACTCGTGGAACTTTGGCAAGAATTGGACCCAATGGAAAGACTGGGAAGACACTACAGTCATGGATGCGAGCGCTTTCCAATCCTCTGAAAATTTCTGGGATGGTGATCATGTCATGGTACAATGTAAGTTTTCCCATTCTTTCTTGATTCGTTGCCATTAACAGTGTATGTAGATTGGAATCAGGCGACAATGTCTGTTGCCCATGTTGTTCACGCTGACGCCGGATTTTCTGGGCCTCCTCGGCGCTTCCCGCAGTTTTTAGCTCGAGGACCTTTCAACGACTGGGGCTTTGATCTGGGGATTTCGTCTCTGATGAAGCAGAATTCGGATGGTCTTTGGGAGCTTGAAATCATGGCATCGTGGCCAACGTATGTTCAACTCAATGTTTGGGGTTTCGATGATTATTACTACGGTGACATGGATGGCGATGGTGTTCTCGACCGTTTGCCCCCCAATACGATGGCCCCGAATTACCTTAACATGTCTGCACCGCCTCGGCCTCATCTTGCATGGGCGCTGCTCGTGAATGACTCTTCGATGACTTGGACTCTGGAACCAAGAGAAGTTGAAACTCATGTCATGGATAATATCACATATGTCATCTTGGACAGTCCCGTTTTCCGTGCCCAAACCAAATCAGACCCCTATCCTGCCCGCATGGACGACCTTAGCTCGGCTATCTTTTACTCAACCTGGAATCAAGCAATCGCTGCCACTATTCGCCGGTTCCCGACCATAGACATTTATCATATCAATGACTACCACGGTGCTCTGGCTCCTATCTACTTGCTCCCAAAAGTCATACCGGTCTGTCTTTCCCTTCACAATGCTGAATTCCAAGGACTCTGGCCTCTGCGTACCAAGGAGGAAATGAAAGAGGTTTGCTCGGCCTTCAATATCAGCAAAGAACAATGCACGAAATATGTTCAATTTGGAAATACCTTCAACCTTCTCCACGCGGCCGCCTCTTTCATAAGTAGTCATCAGAAAAGTGTCGGAGTTGCTGGTGTATCGGACAAGTATGGTAAACGCAGCTGGGCTCGTTATCCTGCTTTATGGACTCTCAAACACGTTGATTCACTCCCAAATCCTGACCCCGATGACATTGCGGCATTGGATGAGAAGCCCACTTCTGCTCGTGATATAGTTATTGACCAAGTCGCCGAAGCTGCCCGCCCCGAACGCAAACGCCAAGCTCAAGAATGGGCTGGCATAAAGCAGGATCCTAATTCAGACCTCTTTGTGTTTGTTGGGCGCTGGTCCAAACAGAAAGGAGTCGACCTTATTGCAGATGTCATGCCTTCTGTGTAAGCTCCATGTCTAGTTCATATTCACCTGTTTGAATACTCATCGCTCGTGCTTAGTCTTGAAAAGCGTCCGAGTGTCCAACTCATTGCTGTTGGCCCAGTCATCGACTTATACGGCAGATTTGCAGCAGAGAAGCTCGCCCGACTGATGGAACTTTACCCAGACCGTGTCTACTCAAAGCCCGAGTTCACGGCGCTTCCACCCTACCTGTTCAGTGGCGCAGATTTCGCCTTAATTCCATCTCGAGATGAGCCGTTTGGCCTCGTAGCTGTTGAATTCGGTCGAAAGGGAGCACTTGGTGTCGGGAGTCGCTTGGGCGGTCTTGGTCTGATGCCGGGTTGGGTGAGTCTTACGATTTTCAAAGGATCAAGGAAAAGTAATGATTTTTTCTCAGTGGTATCCCGTCGAATCAAGCTCTACGGCTCACATGTTATCACAACTGACGAAAACTATCAAAAAGGCTTTAAAGTCAACGGAAGAAGAACGGGCCATTCTCCGAGCTCGTTCGGCTGTTCAACGCTTCCCCGTTATTGAATGGCGTCAAAGAATGGAAGATTTCCACAGGAGGAGCATCAAAACTAGTCGTCGCCTCGCAGGGCCAAGTGCTTGGAGGGAATCTGACTGCAACAACGGAGTTGTGGCGCCCATCGAAGAGAATGAAGACTGGAATCCGGTTAATCAGACACATCCTATGCAACCCGATTGGGACACGGCCAGTATTCAATCGAGATATACTCCCGGTTCACCAGCAGCATGGAGCCAAGAGACTCTGAGTCCTAGTGGTACACTTAGCGGCGGAGGACGACCCCATGACGACAGTAGGGCTACCTCAATGGAGGGGGACGCGGACTATTTCAATCATCCGAGGGGTGTTGCTGTCACATCTGACACACCCGAAGCATATCATGATTTTGTTGAAAGGGCTAATCGCGCTATTGCACGAGACCACAGACATGCACCAGACCCATTCCTCGAAGGCGGGCTGGAGGTTCCCAGTCGACCTTTCGGTGCTCACGCGCGAGTTTCCTCCGTCGATTCTATCTCATCAATTGTCGAGGAGAAATCCAACTCTCCGCTGAACAAAGCGATAGCCTCGGTGAGTCTTCCTCTTGATCCTCATAATCCAAATCTGATCGACGACAGTTTACGGACGCCGACGGTGGCGTTGCTTCCGACTTCGTGCAAAAGCTCCAGATGCTTAACGCAAAGAATTCTGAGCATGAATTGTCCATTGAAAAGTATCTTGTTAAAAGCGAAGAAGCCTTCTTTGGAAAAGTCAAAAAGGAGAGATTATCAAGCGCCGCCAGTTTGCGTTCATCCCATCGAGACTCAGTTTGGGGAACCCCAGCGTCATCCCTTTACTCTCGGCCCGAATGTGAGCCTTGTATCGTATCATTATCACCGGGACCCAGACTGACCCCATACGCTTGTAGCACCCAACACACAAGGTCACTCGTCTTCCGATGATGGCTCCCACCGACACGACGCAGCGGTACCAGAAGTAGTTCCTATGACGAGATTGCAAATAACCATGGCTCGCGAGATTGGTGGATGGCCTCTCTACACGATCGTAATCGGTCTGGGGCAGGTGCGCCGTCAGTCGAATGTGCAATGTCATGTATTCATCTTTCTCCTTCTTCTCAAACCAGATGCTTAGTGCAACGAGTTTCCAAATCACCTTGTTGACTGGCCGCAACTGGCAAGATGATCTACAGCTCTACGTGCTGGGTGGAGTCTTTTTGGCAGCATCCGCTGTATGGTACACTCTATTCCGACTCAAACCATCCGTATATGTCTTGTCGGCCCCGTGGATCTTTTTCGCTCTCGCCTTCTTCTTGATTGCCCTTCCGTCTCTATCCAGTACTCTCCATCCTGTTCATAGGGTAATGTCCAGTATTGCAACCTGGTCTTATGCTGTCGCTTCTGCTGCGGCTTTCCTCTTCTTTGGTTTGAACTTCGGCGAAGAAGCGGTATGTTTGTGTATTGACTGTTGCCCAATTCCGACAAGCTCATTCACTTTCTTAGGGCGCGGCGACTGAGGTGTGGACCTTGCGGGCATGTGTTGTCCAAGGCTCGCAGCAAATTTGGGTCGCAGCACTTTGGTACTGGGGATTTACTTTGAATGGACAGCAGGATAACTATGTTCCACCATGGTGGATCGTTCTGATTTGTTGGCCTCTCGCAATTATGAGCTTTGTGTTTGCATATCTTATGCTTCATGGTCTCCCAGGTATGTTTCCGTTTTACCTTTGGTTCAATGCTGACTGGTCGATGTTTAGAATACTACCGACAAACCCCTCCGAAGGTCCCGCACTTCATCAAAACGCTATTACGACGAAAACTTGTCTTATTGTTCCTTGCCTCTGAAATATTAAGGGATTACTGGTTGAGCGGCGTACGTTGTTCTGTTGACTGTTATTGCCATGCCTTACCGCGTTCTTTTAGCCTTACGGCCGGAATTGGAGCTATCTATGGAGCGTGGATATTCCGAAATGGAGAATCCTCCTTCTTGTTGTTACTTTCTTTGTGTTTGTCTGGGCAGGAATCATGCTTGTGCTGACGCACTTCAGCAAAACTCATACATGGTTGCTTCCTGTCTTCGCGGTTGGTCTCGGCGCCCCAAGGTGGTGTCAGGTGTGATGACTCAATCCCTTTTTTATATCGCACTAAATCATTTTTCAGATGCTTTGGGGTACATCATCTCTTGCTCTTTATATTCCTTGGGCTGGTAAGGCTGGACCTTATCTTGGTATATCGTTATGGTTGTGGCTTGGAGTTTTGGATGCGGTGCAGGGTGTTGGCCTCGGAATGATACTACTTCAGGTGTGTTTGCGTTTTTGAAGGAAGATTTTGCACAACTAAAGTGGTTTCTAGACATTATCTCGACTGCATGTCTGCGCTACCCTTGCATTTTCTCAAATCATTGGTTCGGTTTGTGTCATGATCGCACGAGCAACAGCCCCCAATCGAATTGGGCCCAGTAGTGTGTTCCCAGATGCGGCCAAGTGGGACTTTAGCGACGGACTCAGTGGTATGTTCTTCTCTTTCTCTTTTGACGAAGGATGGTGGTTGAAAATCGTTCTACCTTAGGGAGCCCTATGGCCTTGCCTTTGTTTTGGGTTGCTTTGGTGTGCCAGCTTGTGATTGTTCTAGGATACTTCTGGTTCTATCGCAAGGAACAACTCGGTTGGTGGCTTTTAACTTTTGTCGATGCAACTGACCAATATTTTGTCTTAGCCCGACCCTGATCAATTTCACTTCAAGTTTGCACACTTTATAGATATAGATATCCTTTATTACGTATCAACATTTGGACTCAGATTGAAGGACACTTGCAATGAATGGACTTGATAACATACTTACACTGTAGTGGAATGACTATCATACCTCTGTAGCATAATGGACTTATATCGTTCACGTACGATTCTTTAAAAATTGGCTGCAGATAATGTACAGCAATATGTAATGCATTGCAGATATCCAGACGCGAAGTCGTGCCATAGATCACATCACATAAGAGAAAAGGCTTTGACATTTTGTTTGGTTTCTGCGTGGCGGATGGCGTCGATGTTTGTTTAGATCAATCATCCTCAGCGGCCTAGTTTTGATACATGTTCCCTACTACATATAATGGGTACAGTAGCATCAAGCTGACGACGGAATCCATTCCCGCCTCACCGCAACGTCCGTTAACGCTCAGATATTTTCTGCTGTTGTCTGCCATCGAGAATGTCTCTCAGCCTCAAGCTTAGACGAAACGAAAATTCACCAGCTTTTTCGTCAGGAAGGATACCGATGCGGTCAAGCACAACTATCAAGTTGTCTTGACAGACGTCATCGAGAACAACTAAGTATGCACCAAAATGGACACATTTCTTTCCTTTGTTATTTTTTCTGGCAGAAACAGGTTCCAGCAAGGCTATATAAGATAATCATGGTAGAAGCAGCGCATCTGATCTGGCGTTTACGGTGTGAGAGGGTCATCCAATAGGAAAACAACCCCTTCACCAAGAAAGAAGTAGAGAACCGTTGGTTTAAAACAATAAATGATAGACTCGCTATGGACCAGAATTTAACTAATCCTCGATATGGGAAAAAAGCAATCCCTAAGAAAACGGTCCTTGAGGACCTGGTCCGGAGTTTTAGAAAAAGAAACAGATCTTCCGGATGATTGGATCGGAAATACCGAGGTTTTAGTGGGTAGGGGTCCCACCTAAGTACGGCTCAGAAGGGGAAGGTGAAGGGATAGGGTCGAGGAGTGCGTGAGGAGAGCCGTAGGAAGTGGAACGTCCCTGAGTCCCACACTCAATGCATAAAGCATTTCCTCGGGGTGGTATTATGAATTAGGCAACATTTGGGATAGCTTAGCGGCCGACGCCAAAGTCGCCTCCGTCTTGCCCGCGGTTTGTACAGGGGACTACAACCCCGTATGAGGTCCGACGCTCCACCAAAAAAAAAAGAGATCCCCGACTCTCTTACGTAAGTAACGAGAGAAGGGTTCTTTATCGAATTCGAATGGTTGTTTGCTCCGCCAAATCTGTGTCAGGTCACATGACACAGAAAAATGTTCTACAATGTTCTAGAATAACACTGGATGAGGCCCCGGGAAACTCCTGCTCAACCTTGTCCGTCAATTTTCTGAGAACCAGCCTCAAATCTGCAATCTTTTGAGCTTCAAATCCACAATAACAGACAAACAAAAGGCAAATATCATGTTTTTCATATGTTTTTAATGTTGTGTTTTTTTTCTTTTTCAAAAAGTTCTTCTGCATGCAAGAATGCCAGCCTTAAGTATAGAACAAAGTATAGATAGATACATTATCTCTCAAGCCTTTTTAGACAGCTTTCCACTTGGAATTCAAATTTTTAGAATGAGTACTTGAGCACAATGCAAAGCATTATACTGTGACGCTGCAAGAGGTGTAAGCAACTTGCAAAGAACACCATTGCCAACAAGCACATGAAGTCCAAGGTTCAAGATAGCATTGTCAATGGGGCATGTTGAAAATTTTTCCTGTTGACAGTACATGTGAACTCAGGGCCTGTGGTGTCTATATCTTTGTCGCTTCAATACATAAATTTACATCCAAAACTGCCATCTGCTATGCCTCAAATGCCAGAATTTTGTCCTAGTTTCAACTGGCCAGCCTGGGCCTCAAATCTGCAATACAACTTGTAGGACTGAGATTTGGCTAAAATTTGGCCTCAAATCCACTATTTTGTGGACAAGGTTTAGCAGGAGTTTTCTGAGGCCTACTGGATGGGTGTCTGCCAGTCATAGAGCTCACTCCTTAGAATATTAAAACTCAGGATGGTGACAAGTCATAATGTGTAGTGTTAAACTACTGTTATAACATCATTATCCATTCTCTCTGGCCCATAACTTCTTCCAACTGACCCTGCCCAAATATAGTGGCATCCAGCATTGTGTGAGGAGCACTTGCACACATTTCAGACTTGGTTGACTCTTCAAATGTTTGAAAATGTGACACTTATAGGCACCAATACACTGTTTATCATCGAAAAGTAGAAAGGTTTGAGATGTCAAAGCAAAACATGCTTCATTAGAAGTTGCATGCATATATGAAACAAGAAATGTGTGAGATAGCTACAAAACATTGTCTGCCTTCTCACATGTAGAAATACTATGTGCAGTGCACACTTGACATAAGAAAGAGCATCAAAGGCTTCATTTCAATTCTTATGATGTGGTAGACCTGGCACATTGTTGACATGCAGGCAATGGAGACACTTGGGAGACACAGTGCAAAGTCTATCGAATAGATAATTTGCAAGTACATATATCAGAGTCTTGCTTGGGTAACCTATGCACCTCAAGTAATTGTATACAATCGAATAGGATAGGATGTTTATTACTAGCAATTTGTGTGAGAACTGGTACTAATGCACAATGTCTTCAAGCAGTTTTTTGCCCTATGAAGGGCAATCTACATTTGCCAGTGTGGAATGTTCTATCCCAGTCCTGACAGTTAGTAGTCTTGCAACTTTGGAGTAAGCCCATAATTGACTGCCATTCAGAAATGATCCAACATGATCTCCACACTCATTGTAGCAAGCTGCTACTGGTATAAAATGGGGTCTGCTGTATAGCCTGAGGTGGCATCATAGAGAGTATTTACTTTTTGTGCCAGCTTTACTGGAATCTAGGCACATCTTGTTGATAAAAAGAAAGCTATATACATCAGAGACAATACATTGATATGACCCTTTCTTGAACTGAGACCAAAGAGGCATTGACAGTACATAACCTGCATGCTCCCCAAGGCTGAGTAAAGATGCAGGTTCAGATTCTGCTGTTGTTATGTCAATAAAAATAAAGTTTGGAGATGACATGTTGGGGTGGGTTCTCTCTGAGACATATTTGTGGAGAAGAAGAGCTTGGATGAAGACTTGTGCATGCTATCAAATACCAGTTCTCATGTGGAATGCCTGACATAGCAAATGTATGCAAAAGGGTATAGAATCCTTGAAATTGCAACCATAGATGGTGTTCTTGAGTAGTTTATGTTAGTCCTGTTCATAAATAGCTGCAAGTTGTGGTATTTGTAGATTATTGTCTGGATGATGCCCCTTGTCGCAGAAATCTTTGCATCAGTTTTGTTTTGGTGTCTTTTTTATATCACTCAAAATTCACAATAGGTGCTATAATTGTTTCTTCATAGCAACAGTCTTTGGTATGTTGCTTGAGATTTATAAAAGGCTGACAATCAGTGCTATAACTGTTTCCACATAGTGACAAAAGACCATATGTCAATTTCTTCCAAGTTGGTAACTAAATCATGAAATTTATGCTTTATTTGCAAAGAAACTGTAAGCCTGCAGCTTACAATAGTTCAAATTATCCTTGTCATGGAACTGTATATATAGAAACAAGCATCTGAATCATACAATTGATTCCAAACATTTGATTCTAAACATCTGCATTGCAGTATTTCAATAATAGCACTTGCATATTGCTTGTTGGGAAAGCAAGTGCTGATAACCATCTGCAGAGTTGTTCTTTGTAGTGCCTTCAAATTCTAAAGTCTCTTGACAACCATATCAATCTGGCCTGCAGGGGCAGAATACATCAAGATCTCGAGCACTTCCCCAAATATGATGTCACTTTGCCTTAGCTTTTATATGTGACAGTCACATGATTAGCAATTCATAAATTTACGAATTTGCTGCACAAAAAAGGAAGAAGTTTCTCACAGCCAAGATCTCAGGCATCAGTGACAAGGGCAATGAGAAAGGATAAAGAAAACTGTGGAAAGTATTTAGTCAAACTAATATATAACATAGATATATACCCGATTCTATTCTGTGTTTCTAGTTCAGCCAGAGTCGGGGACTGGCGCTTGCGCCGCTATGATCTACCATCACCTACGCGCAATCAGCAGCCACGTGATGTTATGGCTTGTTTTCAGGGCCATCGTTCACGTTCAACGTTCAACGTTCAACTCTTGAATTCTTCAGTCGGACCGCTCAGCATAGAACTTCTCGCCGTCGAGCAGGGCTCTGATTCCAAGGCGCACTACTTTATAGTCATGAAACCACGCGCTTCGCGCGGTACCCGTAGCAAAGAGGCTGAAATTGTGAGTAGCCTCTTCTTCTATTCATAGCACATTACGAACAACATATAGATTCCGCGAGATCTCTTCTATATTGCAAGAAGTGATAGTAGGATTTCCATTCCTAGCGGAACTACTACCGCGGAGCTGAAAGAATCACAGCGAGTGGCGTCTACGGTACCCCTGTAAAGCCAGGGAATCTCAAAATTTCTGGCACTCCAACGACGAGAAAAGATGTGGTCGATGGCTTTGTGCATGAATTACTCGATCGCCGTTGGGCCAGCGCTGATCTCGTAGATCATGCCTTCGATAACGTGGTCTCGATCCCTTTGGCTGCTAGGATTACTCTCTGTTTCCTTCATTACGGAATAATCTCTGTCAAAGCTGGAAATGAACAGGTGCAGCGCGAACAATGGCCAGCAGCTTGCTTACATGCAGCATCTCTGGCACGTCTTGCCTCTAAGGAAGGCAAAGTGACTCGGGAAATGGAAAAACGTTATGTCTGGTCCTGGAGCGCGCATTTGAACACAGGAACAGAACACGGCGCTCAACATTTCCTTAATTTGATCGGGTTTCTTGGTTATGTATTTGGAACTATATTCGACCTTGATCCAAGCAATCTGTCCGAGCGCAGGCTAAGAACTCGCATCACGACTCTTCCCCGTGCTTACAGTCCAATGCCACTTGAATCAGCCGACAATCAGGATTGCCGCCCCGATTTTTTTGCTTTGCATCGTTCCGCCTTTGTAACCGAACGAGATCCAGAAGGAGAGTATATGGACAAATCTTCGATCTCGTTGACTATCAGCGCATTCTGGCCAAAACTCAGCGAAGAATTTCCTTGGTTATTTCCTTCATTGTGTATGTTTTTTCATGTTACGGCGTGTCTTTGCCAATTTACTGTCTTCGGTCCCAGCTCAGGAAAATGTATCCAGTTCCGGTGACAAAAATGATGAGGAAACGTTGATCAGTCCGGTATCATTCACTCCAGAGGGGTCCGACGAGCTCCTCGACGACGTAATACATGGAAGGTACCCTAAGGCAGAAGGAGACGAGCATGCGAACATCTCGTCTGATGACCAAGAGACATATTTATCCACGCAACTAGAGAACCTTCTCAAAGCTCTCGAGGTAGACACCCCTCGCCGTCTACTTCCAACCTTGCTGTCTGAGGATGTCAAACAGTACGGTCAAGCGGCGTGTCTCGACCTCTCTTCAGTTTGTTTTCCGAACATGCTGATCCCTGGAGAGGGAAAGCAGACCGATATGAGAGCTGCTATTGGCCAGGCAATGGTCTATATGCGCCAACAACGACGAACCCAACCTTGGCAACGCTTCTGTTTGGGACTCATGGTCACAAAAGACAAGATGGGCTTGCTCCGTTCTGACGCTACTGGAGTTGAAGAATGCGTCTTTCCCAAAAATATTGGCCGTGGTGTCATTGAATCTATCCGTTTGTCGCTCGGGATCCTGATCGCGACGGACCAGGAACTTGGACAACACCCTTCCTTTTTTCTGCGGTCAGTGACGAAAGTAGTTAAGAAAGATGAAGGTGACGACATCGGTAATGATGATAATGGTCAAGGCGCCAAGAAAAGGCGATCGAGACCTGTGTCTGTGACCCTTGGAAAAGAGCGAAAGTCGAAGAAACTGCGATCGCAAACTTCTCAACCTATACCTTCTTCACCAACTGACCCTCCACCCCGACCGAGACGCCTAACGTATCGGGAAGTCAATTGGATCATTCTTGATGAGGGAAAACTACATGGACGACATCTCTCCGACCAAGTACCCACCAAGTTCTATGTCAAGTATCTTATTGAAGACCGAGGTTCACTTGTCGGTCGTTGCACACGTGTGTGGTGCGTCTATCAAGAAGTGTTTGAATCCGATCCGCTACTCGATCGATATCAGAATGAGCTCTCCAAGGGAAACCGTGTTATGAAGGGCCCATATGCTCTCAAACTTTACAATGCGGACATGTTTTCAGAAGCGTACGAACAGGATATATTAGTAAAAGCTGTGAAGATACATCGATCAACACCACTTGATGGTGTCTTGTTGCCAACCCAGTATGATATTTTTTCATCACTATTCCGCGTCTTGAACTGATTTGAATTTTTGGTGCAGTGTTTGGCATCTCGGTGAAATCCTGTTCTCGGTGCGCGGTCTGACGCAAGATCAACG